>VWZO01011178.1:46196-70337 GCA_013396975.1 Bucco capensis | reverse complement strand
GATCATCTGCAAACTTGCTGAGGGAACACTCTACCCCTTCATCCAAGTCATTAATGATATCTCTCAGGTAGGCTGTTCCCATCCTTTAAGGACTCTTGTTTCATGCAAGATGTGAGAAGAAACCTCAGCAGCACCCATCTCTGGGGCTGATAAGTTTGGTTCTGCCATATTGGTTACATCTCTCGTACTATAGTCTGTTGTTTACAGCTTTGTACTCTCTTTTTGGTCTTCTCCTCCCCTACAGTTGAGTCCCAATGGTGGTCAGGAAGACACTCGCATGAAGAACGTCCCTGTGCCAGTGTACTGTCGCCCACTGGTAGAGAAGGACCCAACCATGAAGGTACATTGTGTCTGCATACCATTCCAGGCCAGGAAGGGGACATGGAATAAGCAAAGAATTTTGGTTGTTCAGTGTGCAATTCTTCCAACAGTCTGTATTTTTTTTACATTCTAGATTGCAAGTTCTATCTTCTGCTTGCTTTCTGTTTTTTGAGCAGTGGTTACTAGTGTAGAGAAGAGTGTCTCTCTCTGCATGGACATCATTCCCAGCTGGTTCTGGTGGCTAGGTCCTGTGCTTTTTGGGGACAACTCTTGTACAGTATCAGCAACATTTGCTGCATGTAAGGCTTTTGCTAAGACTCCTTAGGGTAGAATATAAAACTATCAAAAAAATCATAAAATGGAGCAGGTGAAAGTCAAAATGCATTTCCTCACTCTTTCTTATATTCCACTGTTGACCAAGATTCACTGGTAACAGGCCAAAATGATCTAGAGCAGATTTTGGGGAAGCTGTGCCTATCCATGCTAGAATACTTTGCCCAGGATTGCAGTTGAGAAGAGATGGTCATCTCTTTGCAGGGAGCACCTTTGTCTGCTCTAAGGAGTTGTTCAGAGTTGAGAAGAGATGGTCATCTCTTTGCAGGGAGCACCTTTGTCTGCTCTAAGGAGTTGTTCAGAGTTGAGAAGAGATGGTCATCTCTTTGCAGGGAGCACCTTTGTCTGCTCTAAGGAGTTGTTTAGAAATAGACAGTTAGTCATGAGTTGATTTTTAGATGTCATTCTGATGTTTATGTTGTAAGAATATCCTTGTGCTCTTAGTTGTCTCTAGAGGATTGATGTGATCTTTGGATAATAGTCTGTTTGGCATCTTTCCCTTCTCATTTTGGGTAAATCCAGTATTTGTTTCTGTAGTCCTGTTCCAAGCATTGGCCCAAAAATCTATCTGGAAGTAGCTCACAGGAGGTTAGCTGAACTTGATTTCAGAGAATAGGTAGTGTGCTTCTTTCACTCTACACTTTTGATGGAGGGAGATAAACCAGCAGATTTTTTTCCTTCCCCCCCTTTGCTCTTTTTTTCCTTAGTTCTTTCCATAGCTCTCTTAAGATCAGGCAAAGGAGTGTGTGAGGAGGCAGAAAAGTGGGCTAAGAGTGGGGAGTAGGAAACAGGAGTGCATTGAATGTGTATCCTGGGTAGTCACAGTCAATTTTAATGAAGCAGTCATGTTTTTATTGTGCCCTGAGCTAGAGACATCTGCCCTGTCCTGCTTGTCCTTCTGACTTAGGAGTCAGAAAAACATTTCAGAAGCCTGTTTTCACATATGCAAGTCTTTTAGTTACACCTATTAAAAAACACTGTGATTTTTGCTAGGTTGCAGAGGACTTTTATCTTACCTTCATCTAATATGACTATGTCTTCTAGTAGAAATCAAGAAGATCTGTTGTTTCCAACTAAATATTTTAGGTATTTGACATGTGTCCACAGTTTTCTGCAAAGCTGTCTGAATTTAAAGAGACTCTGGAGCTTCCAGAACTCTTAAGATTCCTGTTTCTGTTACTTAGCTGTGGTGTGCAGCTGGAGTCAATCTCATGGGATGGAAACCTTTGGAGCAGGAGTCTGGGAATGGGCAGAAACTGGATCCTGGACGTGATCCCCTGACCTGTGACCGGGAAGTGGAAGGCGAGAGTAGCAAAAGTAACCACACATCTCCTGAAAACAAAAAGGTCAGAAAACAAAACAGATTTGTTGTTTCTTTTCCACTCCACATAGCAGAATTCCTGAGTCCATTTGGTTCAGAAGTTGAAGTTCTTGAGATTTATTCCAGCTCTGTTTTTTAATAGTCTTTAAGTGTTTGTGGTTTTCTGAGAACCAAGCTGTAATTTGCAGATAATAGTACAACATTTTACCCTTTCTGCTTTGTGGGGTTTTTCTCCACTGATGCTCTATAGTCTTCTGAGATCAGCTGGCATAAGCTGGTAGGTTGAGTGCATCTCAGCTCCATGCTAGTGATGCCTCAGAGTCTTTGATTTTGATCTTTTTAATTTTGTAGATTTTAGAAGTTATTGTAGTTTTAATAATAGTACTGTAGATTTAGGATTTCTGTCTAAAGTGAATGTTCATTGATACTCTAGCCAGACATCTCAGAAGAGAAATTAATGGCCAAACTCCTCTTGCCCTAAGGAGCCAGGTAGGCTGTTTGATCAGTGTTCAGATACTAATGCAGCAATGTGAACAAAATTTGCATAGCTCATGTTGTTTATTGGCATCAGCTGGGAAGAGACTTGACTCTTTGAAGTGGCATTGTGGTCTTGGCACCTGTAAATGTGCCAAGCACTAGTACACTCAGTGTGCTCAGAGGGGAGTGCTGATTCTGCCCATGTGTTTGCTCTCCTGAAGGCAAAGGAGCTCCATGAAATGGATGCCACATCCAGTCGTGTTTGGATCCTCACCAGTACACTGTCCACAAGTAAAGTTGTAATTATTGATGCCAATCAGCCTGGCACAGTGGTGGACCAGTTCACTGTCTGCAATGCTCATGTGCTCTGCATCTCCAGCATCCCTGGTAAGTGGGGCCCAGGCACTGCTAGTGATCTGCACAGGAGTCATCCTGAGGAGTGACAAAAGTAGCATCCTCACTGCAAAATTAACCCTTGGACCCTTCTGCATTCTGTAATTGTCCCTCAAAACTATGATCTTGCCTTCTTTTAGGACCTTTCTGTGGAGATCCCTCACTGTTGAACATTTAGTAAGTTCCTTTGGCATGTAAAGGATGGTTCTTGGGAACAAGAGTGAACCTTGCCCAGGCTTGGGAAGGCTCTGTGGCTGGCCCAGATGTTGATTTTAGGGATGAGGGGATTCACCATGATGTTGGCTGATGCTGTTGTGCCTCCTTAGGGTAGTCAACCCTAAGGGTCAGCATCTTCCATCCCTATGATTACCTCAGGAGTACTGCTACATTGACATGAGCAGTGACAGCCAGATTTATGGCAGAATCTGTTCTTTGCCCTTCAGCGGCCAGTGAGAGTGATTATCCTCCAGGAGAGATCTTCCTGGAGGGAGATGTAAATGCTGAAGACTCGTCTGGAACAGATGGTGTCTTGGCAGGGATCACTCTGGTGGGCTGTGCAACGCGCTGCAATGTGCCACGGAGCAACTGTTCCTCGCGTGGGGACACACCTGTGCTGGACAAAGGGCAGAGTGAGTTCTGGGACTTCACATTTAATGGCATTCTAATTATAGCTAATCCCACACAAGCTTAAAGCCTTACAGCTGCATCCTCCTGTCCCTGACTTAAGTACTTCAGAAGCCTCCAGAAGTTTCTTAATGTTGTACAGAAAGGCCAAAGACCCTTCTGGTACATTTCTCTTCAGAGCCCTCCTTTTCTCTCTGAGTTATCCATGTCCTGTAGCCTGGTTGCAGGGCACATATAGCAGAGTATTCTAGACAGGTGATACATTTGCCCTGCTACGATTGCTTCTATTCTTACTGCTTTCTGCTCTGAACCATGTTCAAGTGTTCAAGGCCAGGCTGGATGCAGCCCTGGGTGACCTGGGCTAGTGATTGGCATCCCTGCTCAGTGTGGGGAGGTTGGAACTGGATGATCTTTAGGGTCCCTTCCAGCCTGGCCATTCTAGGATTCTCTGTCTTCTCTTGAAGTCAGTTAAGCCCATATGTAAACCACAATGATGCCCTTGCTGACTCCATTCTGCAGTGGGCAGCCATGGAGAACTGATGTTTTGCTAGTCACAGATTTAGCCTCACATTCAATGAGCCTCTGCTCCCTACCCAAGCAGAAAACACTGGAGGAGCTGCAGCCTGTGGTGCAGGCTCAGGGCTTGACTGAATCTGGCAAGGAAGGATAAATTAAAGAATGGACAGCCTGGCTTCTGTATAGCTCTTACCAGCTCATTCTATAGCATATCTCTCACTGCTCTTTGCCTTTTAGGTGAGGTGGCTGCTGTCTGCAATGGAAAGATCAACCAGTCCCAGTCTACTGAAGAAGCAACAGAAGCTACAGAGGTGCCAGAGAATGGCAGCAGTGAGGCAGAGGCTGCTCAGGCACGGCCTGGGCCGCTCACGGAGCACGTGTTCACAGATCCACTCCCTGCACAGGCTCCTCTGAGGCACAATGGGTACGAAGGCACCTCTGAGGCACAACTGGGGCCAACGTGCCACTTCAGTTAGTTATCAGCTCTCTTTTCCTAAGCTGTTTCCTATGAGAACCAGCCTGATTTCCTGATAAAATGTCAAACTTTTCTCAGTTTTGTACCCAAATTACAGGTGAGATAATGGGGAGAGAAACAAATGAAAGGAAAATAAAGATGTTTCAGGCTGCAGCAGACAGTGCCAGCTGCCTATGTGCAAATGTTTGATCTCTAAGTAGGAATTTAGACCTCCTGTTAAGAAAAATCTTCCAAAGTCCATATGTAATTGATGTTCTTGCTATAGGAGCTTATTGGTTCATGTCACAGAATCACAGAATCACCAAGGCTAGAAAAGACCCCCAGGATCATCAAGTTCAGCCTATGACCCAATACACCACAACATCTAAACCATGCCACTCAGTGCCACATCCAATCTTCTCTTAAACACCTCCAGGGATGGTGACTCCACCACCTCCCTGGGCAGCCTATTCCAGAGCCCAGTCACCCTCTGCATGAGGAAGTGTCTAAAAATGATGACTGATTTATTCTAGCAGTACCTCTAATGTGCTGTAAAGATAATGAAGAAAGCATATACACCACCCAAAAATTCTTAAGACAAGTGAGTCTGATGTGATGACCTGAGGAGGAAGGTCTTGGATAGCAGTTTTTCCTAAATGACCCAAGTTGTTTGTTGTAAGCTGTTTCTGTTGAGGTTGGAAATGAAGAGAGAAAATACTGCTTATATAGTAACACTGCCAAACACCAAGGCAAGTTCTGTAGATTTGAAGCCCTTGCTGTTTGTATTGGTGGGAAAAAAGGCAGTTGTACACATGACAGATTCAGGAGTCAAGCAATTAAAAACCACTGAAGAGAAGGGAGCAGCTGTGTGCTCAGGGGTCCTTTTCTGCTTCTGGGTGCCAGACTGTGGGTGTAGATGGGCATTCTGTGTGTTCCTACTACTAAAGCCTCTAACAATGTTCTTTTGCATCTTCAGGGAGAATGAGCAGCTGAAGACAGAGTCAAGCACAACCCTGCCAGAGCAGGAGTCAAATGGAGATGCTGCAGGGACTTGCACCAGTGCTGCCCCCACCATGTGGCTGGGAGCACAGAATGGCTGGTGGGTCCCCCTTGGGCTGGCAGATCCCTCTGTCACCTCTCTTCTCTGGGCTCCACTTTTCATGTCTGCACACCTTTAGTTCACTTGTTTCTGGAGTAGGTTTTCATGCTCACTGATTTTCTGAGGCCTCAGCTCATTATAGGCACAGATATTTGACCTCACTTTCTTACCTAACCTCCACCTTTCCTACCAGAAGAAAAGCTCAAGCCTTGTCAGGCTGAAGGTATGGGGACTTGTTGCTAATCCTCCCTGATTTGTCCTTTCTCACAGGCTTTATGTACACTCAGCTGTATCCAACTGGAAGAAGTGTCTGCACTCAATAAAGCTGAAGGACTCTGTACTGAGTCTAGTGTAAGTGTCCATGCCAAGGGATGCTGAAGTCAAAAAGATTTGGTGCCTAAGGGAAATTATAGATGTGGGTAGCAGCAATTTATTAGTCATCTTTTTCTTTGCTTTTCTAAGTGAGGAAAGTTTCCCAATGTTTTTGTTATTGGAAAGCCTCCCACTGAGCCATTTCCCTGCTCAACTGTGGCCCTGACCCAGCTCAGTGAATAAGGTGCTAAATGAGATTAGGAAGTAAGTGGGGAGGAAGAAGGCAGAATGTCACTGGGGTGTGTGTTAGGTGGAATTTGTTGAAATTGGTGGAATTTGTATTGTGAAGGAAAAGCTAACTTCAACAGGAAGCTCTTACTACCACAGAGGTGAGAGGTATGACCCTTGGCCCTTTCAGGGTGTTCCTGTAAGTGCTAAACTGAATGGGGATTATGGAGGGAACATAAAAGATAGTGTGTGTGTGGATGTCAGAAAGGATCTGTTAGGCCCTTGCTTCTAAAGACTTCTGTAAGCATTTCTTTTCCTGTGGTTTCAGGCATGTGAAAGGTAGAGTCCTTGTTGCTCTGGCAGATGGAACTCTAGCCATATTCCACCGGGCAGAAGGTAAGAAGTAGAGCAGTGAGAGAAAACCAAACTTGGCCAGAAGTGTAGCAATGGATTAAATGCTGTTCTGAGTTGAGGAGGAAAGGTGTTAGCTTGCAAGAGTACAGTGCATAGCTGTTTTATACAGGTAATCCTTAGCCTAAAACATCTAAGACATACTTTAACACCATTTCTTGGGCTTTTTGAAACAAAACTGTGTGTGTGTTCTGTGCAGCGCATTGCAGAGTGAATGTGACACATTTAGGAATGCATATGCTGTGCAGTTGTTTGAGGCATGCTTGCTAAGTTTAATGCATTGGGGCCCTGTTGGGGTTCCTGTGCATTCACAAATCAGCTCTAGCAGTGCTTGCACAGGGAGCTCCACACAGCTCAGCTGCACCTGAGTGGATCATCTGTGCAGTTGGAAATAAGCCTGCTGCTTCCCAGAGAAGCTGGACTCTGTAGTGGGATTGCTCACTGCATACACAGCAGGCACAACTGGCACTCCTGGAAGTCTGGAAATCCCAAGCAAATGGAGCTTTTGCATTCTGCTTGGTCAGTTTCCCTTGTTGTGCAAAAGAGGTGTCTGAGTCATCTGAGATGCCTTAATAGTGTCACTTAAAGCCATTTTTAAAATTCTATGTATCTTTTCCTCTACACTGTTGCAGGTTTTGTTTCCTTAGGACTTGAGCAGTTCCTGAGCTGTGTTCATTATCTGAAAACAGAGGGAAATTTGCTAATTGTGGCTAATGTTTGCCTATTAAGAACTTAGTTAACTTTCACTGAGGATCAGTTTATTGAGCAAGCTGAAATACAGAGGTTTCTGCTTTTGTGCAATGTAAATTTTGCTTCAGCTTTTGTTGTGAGTTCAAGCCTGACCATTTATACATAAAAATTGTTCCCATCAGAAATACGAAACCACACAGAGGTCACTTGTCTGTGAAGGACACAGCATCTGCCTGGTTAGTCAGAAAACCTTGTCCATCTCTGTTTGGAGGAAGCCTCACCACAAGGACTCTGTGGTCCATTTCCTTTCCAGTTTCTGCAGACTGTTGTTAGGCTGTCTTTCTTCTTCCTCTGCTCCTTTTGTTGCACTTGTTAGAGGAGACTGTTCCCTTCATTACAGTAAAAGGATGTTTAAGTTAGCCAGATTTGGAGAGCCTTCAGCCCACCAAATGAAGCTTTATTGTCATGGGTTTCATAGGTATAAGGCTATGCCCAAAGCAGTGGTGTGGATTCATGGAAAGTTCACAGACATAAGCAAAAGGAGCATTTCAGTATTAGCTAAGTCTGTGTATCTACACCTCCATGTAAAGGTAGATGGTTCTGTTGTATACTGACATGAAGGGGATGCATCTTTCCACACTTTTCTTTCCCACCTTAGATGGTCAGTGGGATCTCAGTAATTACCACCTGATGGACCTTGGGCACACTCACCATTCCATCCGCTGCATGGCTGTTGTGTATGATAGAGTCTGGTGTGGCTACAAGAACAAAATCCATGTTATCCAACCTAAGACAATGCAGATTGAGGTAAGAGAGCAAATGTGTGTGTGTGTGTGTGTGTGTGTGTGTGTGTGTGCACATGCTTGTGTTGTATTTATTCTTATGGCTGTTCACATACTGTATAAATCACAGAATCACAAAAGTTGGAAGAGACCTCTAAGCTCATCAAGTCCAACCACACCTAGCACTATCACTAAACNCCAGCTCCTTGTCTGCCAGGCACCAATCCAACCACTCTGCCCCAAGCCTATAGTGATGCATGGGGTTGTTGTGACCCAAGTGTAGCACCTGGCACTTGGCCTTGTTGAAGCTCATCTCACTGGCCTCAGCCCATGGATCCAGCCTGTCCAGGTCCCTCTGCAGAGCCTCCCTACTCTCAAGCAGATCAACACTCCCTCCTAGCTTGCTGTCATCCACAAACTTACTGAGAGTGCCCTCAATGCCCTCACCCAGATCATTGATAAAGACATTGAACAGAGCTGAGCCCCAACACTGAGCCCTGGGGAACACCACTGGTGACCAGCTGCCAACTGGATTGAACTCCACTGCCCACCCCTCTCTGAGCTCGACCCTCCAGACAGTTCCTTACCCAGCCAAGAGTAAACCTGTCTAAGCCATGTGCTGCCAGCTTCTCCAGGAGAATGTGGTGGGAGGCAGTGTCAAAGGCCTTAATGACATCTACAGCTTTCCCTTTGTCAGGGCATGTGTGCTTTACAGCTACACATCATATGTGGTACAAGACTTGTACTTCTGTAGACATTGCAGCACAAAGGAGGAGTACAGTTAGCAAGCCCCAGTGATCCCACCTGCCTAAGAAAAAAATGATGTTTAGAGCCTTTGGGTTGGAATTCAGTACAATGATGTTGGTACAAAACTATTTGACAGTGCTTGGAATAATTCTCATCAAAGGGAAAGTGCTGAACCTGAAGTTCACATGAGAGAGCCAAGGCAGTTTGATCTTTGGAATTTATACTGGAGTTGTGTGTGTTCCTTTTCTACCCAGCACTTTGAAAGTGTGCTTGGTTTCTAGATGTTCTTGCTCCTGAAGTGGATTGCAAAGACTGTAATGTCTGCAGAGCTGCTACCCAGCTCACCATTTCAAGCCAAGAGTTTTCTGTGCACTGTAGTGAACTTCTGAGGTCAGCTGGCATGCAGATTTTCTCCGGAGAGCTTTGAAACCCACACAAGTGATGTTAGTTGAGGACAACGGAGTTTCTGTTTAGAGAATTGCATACCTTTTGTGGACTCACATTGTCCACCTGTGTGGCCTTTCAGAAGTCCTTTGATGCCCACCCTCGGCGGGAGAGCCAGGTGCGGCAGCTGGCGTGGATTGGAGATGGAGTGTGGGTTTCCATCCGCCTGGACTCCACGCTGAGGCTTTACCATGCCCACAGCCATCAACATCTGCAAGATGTCGACATCGAGCCCTATGTCAGCAAGATGCTAGGTGAGGCAGCAGGGACTGTCAGCAAATGGTCTGTTGCTTTATGGGATCAGAGAGAAATGAAAATGCATTAGCAGATGTTGCCCAAAGTCCTAACTGACTCTCAGTTCTTCTGCATGCTCGCCAGGCACTGGAAAGCTGGGCTTCTCCTTCGTGCGCATCACAGCCCTGCTCATCGCTGGCAACCGCCTCTGGGTAGGGACGGGCAACGGGGTTGTCATCTCCATTCCACTGACTGAGAGTAAGTGACATTTGTTGGTGTACTTACTTGTGTCCCCCTAAAAGAGAATGCTTTTGCCTGTTACTTGTGCAGCATGGTGGGTGGCTCTGGCAGGAGAATCCTTTCCAGGCGTGTTTACTCTTCAACCTGATACACCTTTGGTCCATAGCAGCGTTCACAAAGGAGAGCCCTGCATGTGAGCAACCCTGAATGTGGTTTAACTCTTCATTATTAAGGAATTAAGTGTTCAGTTGAATGGATCTAACCTGTTTGAAACCAAATAGGTATTTGCTACTGTCCCTTTCAGTTCAGTTGAAGCCATTTCCTTCTTGGGGAACCAGTGACATCTCTACTGTCCATTACTATCTTCTTTTTTGAGCGTGACCTTGAAGAGCAAACTGATGTGAATTGATTCTGTAGCTACTGGAAAGCAGGAGAAACAAAGCTTTGAGAGTTGTAGTAGGCCTCCAAAAGGAGGCTGTGGGGTGAGAAGTCAGCAAGAAGGCCTCCCTGGAAATTTTGGGTTTGCATAGATTTCTAAACATGTCTATAATAGTATTTTCCAGAAATTTGCCTTAGGAGAGCTTCATTTACTCAAATTAGGACTCAGCTGTATCAGTCAAGTAGAAATCAGTATCCTATGCCAGATCCAGCCTGGTGAGGAGACCCAGCAGTAGTAGTAAATAGGTTAATCTCTGGAGCTGGAAGTTTAGTTGAAGCTTTTAGTAATCCTGTTCCATACCTGCCAGTCAGCATCTAATTTTGCAGGTCTGTTCTAGATTATAATGGGGGAGTAGGATTGGAGGCTGCTTCCACTGGCTTTCAGCAGCAAGCAGCCAAATTGACATTTTCTCACCACTGCTAGCAGGAAATCTGAGAAGCAAGTGGCTCTTGTATAAGAAGAGGAGCAAACCTGTTGCAATCCTCCTGGAAGTCAGAATTGAGATGGTCTCCTCTAAGGCTAGTGGAGCTGGATGTGCCTGGGGCTGACAGCAGGAAGTTGTCTTTGTGCATTACAATCTCAATCTCATTTCTAAACTCCTTTTTTAAAGGTCATTCTTTCTTGGGACTGTTATCCTCATTCTGAGTTAAGCTCATTCCCTGCTCTAAACAATTGGCATTATCTTTTAGTATTTCTGTAAAAAATGTGGTAAGCAGTAAGGTCTCACTTGAAACTTGAGCAGTGGATCTTTGTGACCATGGTCCTTCTCCCATCTCAGATACTACATTTGTTCTTGTAAGAAAAGAGCAAAGTGAGCAAGAGTAGTGTTGGCATAAACTTGATCTGAGCTTGTAGCTCCTGTTGTTGTTTCTCTAGGTTCTATAAGTTTTTGGTGCTCCTTGAAATTTTCTCCCAGTAATCACCTTTTTCTTCTCTCCCATCGTGCCTGTCTCTTCCCGTGCCCCTCTGTGTTCCCACTCCTTGCCTGTGCCTAGCTGTAGTGCTCCACCGAGGCCAACTCCTTGGGCTCCGGGGTAAGTCCATTGCCTCCTTCCTTCAGCTTTTGCTTCTCTTGCACCCATTCAGCTTTGCAGTCACTCTCCCTCCCTCCCATCCTGCCATTCATCTCTCTCCATCCATTTTTCCTCATCACTCTTTCATTTGAAGTTGCACTTGAGAAAAGTCACCAGGCAGTAATGTAAATATCCTCTTTTCCTATGGCAAAAAAAGCATTTTCATCCTTCTCATCAGCTATCCCTCTGGGATTGTTTGTGTCACGAGTACTTTGTTCTTCATCAGTTCCTTTACTGATGGCCAGGTTTGAGATAAGCACTTTAAAAGTTCATTCAGTCAGAGAGTTCCAGAAAGCAGAAGTAGACTATTCCTTGTTTTTCCAAGGATGCTTCTCTCACCAATGGCCAGGCCAATGGCAGGAGGTACTGTGGCACCTGCAACTGCAAGTAATCCACCAAGACTTGTAACCACAAGAGACTTTGATAAACATTAAGAATTGTTTGGGTCTTTGCCAGTTAAGGCAGGGAGGTATGCTTACCTTAGCCTTTTCAGGGTCAGAAAGGAGTACTTCTTTTCTTGTTTCTGTGGCTATTAAGAAACATTACCAACATTTGTCTCCTCCTTTTAAAGCATCCAAGATTGGTTGCAGTAAGACGCCAGGTGCTGAGTGAGAAGAAGTGTTAGTAGCAGCCCTGTCTGTCAATCAGATGAACTCATCTAGTTGTAGCTGCTCACAGCTACAGAGATAGCACAGAGCCAAAGCACAGAGGTGCAGAGAACCTTCATCTTGGGGATCCTCCCCCTGCACACACTGATTCTCATTCTTCCATCAAAATATTTGTACTTGTCTCACCATCCTAACATGAGGCTGACAGATAAAATCTCCTTTGTCCAAGTCACAGAATCACTGAAATCCAGTGCAAGCCAAAATCCAGAACTGCAGATAATGAAGCAATTCAGTTCTCTCATAGGAACTGAAAGCCTTCTGATTTTAGTACTGTTACTGTTTTACTTATGGGGGTGCATGCAGAAGGAAAGGATCTCCCATCCTGAGCTCTGTTCCTTGGTCAGTGTAAGTATTCACATTCTTGGGAGCCTGGACATGAAGGATGCTGGCCCCTGAGCCCACTGTGGAAGTTGTGGATGCTTGCAGATGTTTGTTGCCAGAGTAGCTAATCTGGTTTCATGGCTAAGTCAAGGACCAAGGAAGGATCTGACTCCACTGCTTTGACTTTTACTGGGCTGAGAGGCCCTCATCAGACCCAAAGACTGCTTTCAGCAGCCTGTGTGCTCACAGATTGGCATGAGCAAAGGACTTGACCTGGAAACTGAGCAATTCTCCAATCCATAAAATAGCAGTACTCCTCCTCCAGTTGCCTTTAATGTCTCCTGGGTACAGTGGACACCTTTGGATAACCTGCTAGGTACAGAAGACCAAGACTGATTCTAGGACTGTAGGTAATTTTTGGAGGCTGGACAGGATTGCTGCTGGTGAAGACTCCTTCCCTGGGACATCTCAGAAACCTTTTTCAACCTTGCCCTAATGTCACCCTTGGCCAGCACCACCAGGGATGTGTGCCTTATTAGCAGCTGAATACTACATTTGATGAGAAAATGTCATTTGTTGTCATGCGTGGATTGTTCCCATCCTAAGTGAGAGTGACTGTATATTCTATCCCATCCTTTATACAAGACCTTTAAAGAGATCTGTGCCTTTAAAGGTTTTCCTTCATGGGTCATGAGTTCTCTCTTGGGCTGAGTGCCTTCTGTGAATGGGATTCAAAGCCATCACTGACAATATTCCTTCTTCTTGTTCCCAGCCAACAAGACGTCACCAACCTCTGGAGAGGGTAGCCGCTCTGGTGGAGTCATCCATGTGTATGGTGATGACAACAGTGACAAATCTGCCAGCAGTTTCATTCCCTACTGCTCCATGGCTCAGGCACAGCTCTGCTTCCACGGCCACCGTGATGCTGTCAAGTTCTTTGTCTCTGTACCAGGTAAGGATGAGCAGAGCCCTTGCAGTCCGTTCTGTGGCAGGAGCTTGAGCAAATCTGCAGCAGATGGCTGTCCATGCCATTTCTAGCCCTTGCAGATCCCTGTGGCTCAGACATCAGAAGTTTCAGCTGCAGTTACCTCCAGATTTCACCAGCAGGAGGAATTGGCCTAGTCAGTGGTGGTGGGAGGGTGGGTGTCTGTGTGTGTTTACCTGCACAGGGGTTGAGCAGAGGCCCTGACAGCACCTCTGTCCTTTCCCAGGCAATGTCCTAGCAACCCTTAATGGGAGTGTGTTGGACAGCCCTTCAGAGAACCCCAGCACAGCAGCCACAGAGACCGAGCGGCAGAAGCTGAAGAACGTGCTGGTGCTGAGCGGAGGAGAAGGCTACATTGATTTCCGGATCGGTGAGCACCTGCACCGGGGAGCCTTCTGGGCCAGGAACAGGGGCAGGGCTGTGCTCGTGGATCACTGCTGGGGGAGCAAAGGCTGAAAAGCACTGCACTCTCGTTCTTCTGCCTCTGCCTGTGAGGGCAGATAGCCAGCATTTTCCTTGCACAGCACAAGGCTGCCAAAGCCTGTCCCTGCCTATGCCTGCAGTGCGACACACTTTGTGTTAATAGCCCAGGAAAAAATAAAACCACTTATGCCACTGGCTCCAAACATGGCTGCCCCACTTTGGTCACCTCTTCTGCTCAAGGGTGCTCTCTGTAGTAACAACTGGTTTCCCACAAGAAATAGTGTTTTCCCTGCTGCTGGAGATGGATTGTTCCATCCATACAGTCCTTCTTCAGAGAAGCATCATGTTGCTATAAACATTCTTCAGGCATCATTCATCAGATCATGCTGTCTTCTTGTCAGACTGCCAAGACCACAGCAGGGATACTAGCCTCTTGGGAAGTATTCCAGACCAGTGCCATTTGGAATTTTTTCTTACCTTTTTTTACTGTTTTCTCTCTTCAGGAGATGGAGAGGATGATGAGACAGAGGAGAATGCAGGAGACCCCACCCAGGTGAAGCCAGTACTTTCCAAGGCTGAAAGGAGCCACATTATTGTGTGGCAGGTATCCTATATCCCTGAGTGAGCATTTCTACTTCCCCACCACTGTAAGTGTCCCTTCTCCCGCCCGAACGCCGAGATGTACATACCAAACGCCTGCATTGTACCTGCTGCTGGAAAATGACCCCAGGCAACTGCAACGGCTCCTGCCTCAGACTGTGACCCCCTTCTGACCTCTGAACTTGCAGCTTTCATCTTGGGCCTGTGCACTTTCTGTGTGATTGGATTCTTGTTCTGCTCTGGATCTGGCATCTACAAGGAGAGAATTGGCAGCACTGATGAAGTGAAGCTTGGAGCTAGAACTGCAAAGACTTGGCCCAGGGCTCAGCCACTGGCAGCTGCATGGGCAGTGGCTCAGGTTCTCTGGCAGGTTGCCTCACTCTCACCTGCATGAGA
Organism: Bucco capensis; assembly: GCA_013396975.1. Taxonomy (NCBI): domain Eukaryota; kingdom Metazoa; phylum Chordata; class Aves; order Piciformes; family Bucconidae; genus Bucco; species Bucco capensis. The sequence continues at coordinate 55,806 of VWZO01011178.1, read as the reverse complement.
AGTATGTTCCATTGGTATCCCCTGCCAAAGCAGTGATGCTGAATCAACTTCTACAGCACCCTAGTAGAAATCTTTTCTAGTTCACCAGTGGATTCTCCAACTTACCCACCCTTAGGCACAGAATAATGTCCCACAGACTGAGAGCAGCCGGATCCCAGGAACCCTCAATAGAAAGGAGTGTTTAAGGTTTGGGGCAGCGCTTCTGCTGTTTGACTGGAGAAGGCAGCAGTGCCATTTCTGTGGGGAACAAACACATCCTCCACACTTGCAGGTGGAAAGTCTCCCTCCTCTGCTGCTGTTCTCTCAGCAGTTGTGTGCTGGGTGACTGTGTGTGTCCAGAGAGGATTGCTTGGTAGCCTCAGATAGGAGGCAGGTGTTTGATCATGGAGACCACGGGGCCTTTGGAAACTGGGGTAGCAAAGGGCTACTGGAACCTTGCTTTTTTAAAAGCAGAAAAGGCAGTGATACTTTCAACTCCCTCTTCCAAAAATGCTAGGCAGAAAAGAACTCTTGAGATCATTCTGAAGGGTTCAGGAGAAAGCTATCTCTGCATAGCGTTTGTTGGCTTTTAAAACACAAGTGAGAGCAGATGATGTTGGTCTGCTGTGAATTCTGCATTAACACATTGAGATTCCCTTGACTCATAAGGTCATACGTCCCCAGCCTGGGAATTGCTGGAAGGAGATGGCTGTTTTCTGTCACACTGTGGCTTATGTGTTAGGAAAGACTCTCTAGGTGCAGTCAACACATAGAATGGCTGTGTCTCACCTGAGGTCAAGCAGAAAAAGGTACTGAGGCCAGATCTCCTGTCCCCTTTTACCTAGCGTTGCCAGCACTGACTTTGTTACTAAGTAGTTTGAAAAGCTGGAAATTTCTGACTCCTGAAAAGAATTGACAACCCCCAAGAGAAATTCTGACAGTCCTCCTTAGGTAAGCAGCACTGGAGGACTGCAAATGTGTATCCTGCTTACAAGAGAAGCAGCAAAAAATGGGGCCAGGGAGAACACTTTTGAGCTCTGGGTGCAAAACATGGCAGCTGTAGATGAACACTCCCTCCTGAACGTGCAGGACTAGAGTGAGTGGTTCTTGGTGGGCATCTTGTTTCTTCCCTGAGCTTTGCAGCATTCCAGGGTTCACAGGGGTGTCCTTGTGCCAGTGTGTGGTGGTATGAGGACAGCTGGGGGAAGCCTCCATCTTCTGGGATGCTCTCAGCTGTGTCCTGTGCTTGGTGCCACAGACCAGCTGCAGGAGTGCACTGTTCCCAGGGGAAGCTCTAATGCATTGTATCTGTCCTGATGCAGCAGCATTGAAGTGCTTTTTGGATCCACAGTTAAGAAAAGGCTGGGGCCTATGTTTCCCCTGCAGGGAGGCAAGAGGCCAGCTCTGGAGAACAGAGGCCTCAGGCACCAGAGTATGAAGCCACAGTGGTGCCAGTGACACACACATCCACAGCACTCCTCACCAGGGGAGGGAATCAGCTGGATGGTGTCCTCCAGCTCCTGACACACTGTGCTCTGTGGCTGGCATTTAGCTAAGGGATGTTGGAGCCACCACCTGCATGTGGGGGGACCTTTCACCAGGGACATCTCACCAGGTCACTGCTGATCCTGCCAGGCTTCTCATTCACTTTCCCAAAATGCTTTCTGCTAGGAAGAGCTCTTTGGATCACAACACCGAGTGAATTAAAATGAATATTGACATATAAACCATGGGTTGCACAGACATGTAACAGTTCATCAGTTAGGGCCTGGTAAATGTCATAATTTGGGCTAATTGAAGAGGAAAACAAAACAAAACAAACAAAAAAACCCAACCAGAAGCCCTTTAGGCCCAGTTCCTTATCTCTATGTCAACTCTTCCATAGGAAAATAGATAAGTGCAACGTTCTTACCTCTTACTGTTGGTTATGTATCTGGTTTTAGCAGTTAAAGTGACAGTTCTCAGTCTCCTCTTACCCACTGGGTGCTGGCAACATAAGGAAACCAGTCTTGGGCCTCTACCAAAAGGTTCCTTTCCAGCTCAGTGTATGTTTTCCTGCTAGAGAAGCACATGTGGAAGAGGGGCAGCTACAGCTAAGTAGAACCAGCCTCTGCTGTCAGCTGCTGGGGGTGTTTGGTGGCTGCTGGGCAGCAAGGCAAGGACTGGCTTCAACACACTTCCCTGTCATATCTCCACTGTGATGTATGTAAAGTATCTTGTATGTTACAAAAGGATTTTAACAAGTGTCTTAAGGCCTGTAAACTCCGCTCCTTGCTCTGAGGATGGCATTCTGTAAAGAGACTGCTGTATGAATATGTTCCCATGCTTTGTCCCCTCTGCTATCAAACCACAAACCGTATCTGTTCTGTATGTAATAAATGTGTTAACATCAGCAAGTGCAGGGCATCTTCTTCCTAGAAGGGTACTGGGATTTATGCTGTCTTTAGGAAAAGCAGACACTTCAATAAAGGGTGGGAGTGGCAGCTCAAGTGTTAACCATTGAGCAGTTTAGAGACAAGAAATGAGATGTGGATTGCTCACTGGATCACAGCAAAAGGGGCTGGTCCTGTAAGCCACAATGCAGCTTCTCAGAACCAGAAAGAAAAGTCGCAAGAGACAAGCGTGCAGCTGGTGGCTGGAGGCAGCTGCTCTCAGTGTCTCCTTCCAGTGAGCTGCCAGGGTTAGCAGGTCAGGCTCAGCTTTCAACACTCCATTTGCCAGTGCCCCATGTGAATACAGGGTGGTACTTCACCAAGTCTCATAGTCAGCACTGCAGGAACCAAGATCCTTAGTCCCAGCAGCACTTAGACATATTTATTTTGTAGACCTGCATTAATTCAAGGGCTGTACATAGTAATAATAGACAAGGGTGCCACCTCATGACACTAGGAGTGGCTTCTGCCCTGAGCGGGGTCCCTAACATGAGTCACCCCATGTCCTCAGCAGTGAGGTTTGGAAATGAGTCCTGGGCCCTGTGGCACACTCCTGGGCTGCACCCTTTGATGTGGCAAGCAGCAGTCTGAACAAAGCACTTGGTGACATGCAGCCATGGCTGGCACCCACCTGGGTGACTGAGGAAGGGGCTTACTACCACTGTCCTTCAGACACACATCCCCAATGCTGTTAAACAACCCAAGAGGTTAACCTACAGATTTAGAGTCCAGGCAGAGCTCCCAGCATCTTCTAGGCATTAAATCCAACTCACGGCAAACCAGTGCTGTAGAGCTTTAGCAAAGGGGACTTCCATAACCAGGCAAGAGTCTTAGGCTGACCAAGGCTCTGGATGAAGACATCTCCCCCAGGTGTTAACATCACCAGCAAGCCATGATTGTCCTGACCAGCCCTACCTGAGTCACTGCCCATACACGGGCCCTTTCCACCCACGGCCCAGGAGCTCACTGAAACACCAGCTGAGGCTTTCAGTCTTTTGCCTGAACTGTGTGGTTCCTGTGCCTGTCTTCAGCTGCTCCCAAGCTGGACTTGGGAATTCGGGCTAGATTATCTTCAAAGGTCCCTTCCCACCCAAGCCATTGTATGGACTCTGGTTGTAGGTCATTTCTTGCTTTGGGGGTGTTGGTGGACCCTGTTACCAGCACTTGGTTCAGGCTAACTCCACCTTGCTTGTCCTTTGTGTGCTGGTTCAGTAGCACCTCAATCATGGTAAGGACAACAAGGCACCAGCAGCTATGGAAACTAGAGAAGATCTTTTCCATCAGCTGCAGCAGTAGGTCTCAAGCCATTTCTGCCTTCAGCAACACTCCAGATTGTCTCTCCCTGGGCTCTGCCATTGCTTCTGAAGCCAGGAAACCGGCCCTGCCCTGTGCCCTGCAGTGCTCCTGCCACAACAGAGGGACAAGGGCCCAGCTCCTCCTGGCCCTCGTGCCTTGTCACAGGACCAGCTTTTCACTTGGGAGAAGACTCTTCCCTCTTATCCCACAGGACCCTCTGGTGAAGAATCCCATGGAAGTTCTGGTAGCCAGTGTTGATGCTTGGTCTTGCCTGACAAGAGCCTTTATTCCTGGTGGTTGAGGCCACACATTTCTGTCACATCAAGGCCTGCCATGCACACTAGGCAGTGTAGAGTCCAGTTTTTCCTTTCCCTCAGTAAATCCCTTCAGGCTACTTATGAAATGGAACAGCACCTCTTGACTGTCTGCTACTGTAGACAAAAGAACTCGAGCTGCTTCTGCAGGGAGCTGATCTGCAGGGTTACAGACCAGAACAGCTCCTTTGCCCCTACCACCCACACCCAGACCAGAACCTCCACCAGTTCCTGACACAGCAGCAAAATCACAGCTAAGCAAACATGAAATGCTGAGAACTGCAGCAAGGAGTTGTGTTTTTGTAATGTTCACCACACCATGCTGCACTGGAACAGGTCATTGTCATGTGGCTTCACATTGTAAGAGCAAATCCTGTGTACTTTGCATCACCAGAATGAAAATGATTTCTCCTATGTCCTGGTAGCTATCTCTAGGAATAAGAGATGGATAGATCTGGATAAGCTTAGTCGTGTTCAACTTGTGGTGTTTACTGCCATCCTATGTACGTAACTGAGAGGATTCTGCAGAAGTTAAGAGGAATCCAATGCTGTGCCTGTATTTGGTCAGCTAATGACCAGGTATCTGATCAGCTGATGAGTCTGCATGATGTTCTCCATGCACTGAGAAAAAATACCAAGTTTTCTTAGAACTTTGCTGCAGAAATAAGAAAACATTTATTTTCTTGAGATAGATTTGTACCCAGCTCTGTGAAATAATGCAATATTCTCAGTCATTTTTCTGTGATTATGTAGGACTCAAATTATCTGGAAAACGTTCTTAAAAACCTCATTTTCAGGTGGTAAAGGAAATTGTGCTCCAAAGAATTGGATGGCAGGAGCTGTGCATTCAGAGACTATACAGGGAACCAAAAAGGAACTGAGACCAAAGTTACAGAAACTTCAATGGATCTGCATCTTTCTTTTCAGCTGAAGTGACTGTACACAGCTGTGGAGAAAGCCAGGACAGCTGGACACACCATATCACAGAGTACTGGGGGGCTTCCAACACAGAGCATGTGGGAAGCTCAGGACAAGTCTTCATACTGGCCTCCCTGCAGCTCTTCTCTTTGTACCCATGATCTTCTCCAGATCAATCATTGGCTCCTCTGTGATTGGTTTTCCTTCTTTCTGCCACTGTGCCAGGATCATGGCTCGGAGCAGAGGTGGGTATGGAAGGTACCGAATTGTCTCCTCTAGCTTTGGGGTGAATTTCTTGAAGGTCTCCTCCTCATGCTTGGGCACCATACGCCAGTCATGGTACATGACTTTGTCAATCTCTCTCACTTCTTCTTCAGTTTTACCTGAGAAAAGACAGTGAACACCAGTGGACAATGCTACTGACACCAACCTTCCTCTGGGAGATGTAGCAACTGTTGACTCTCTAGTATCAAAAATACTACAACATGCAACAGCAAATGAAGTTTTTCAAAGGTTTGGACAGTATCTTCCCTGCTATACTAAGGGATTCCACTTCTGTCCTTGGAAATCAAAAGAGAAACAGGACCAAAGGATTACATTCAAGTTGTTTCAGTTCCATGGCTGACTCCCTCTCTTAATTTAAAATGTCACTTTGTCTGTCTCTGGTTTAGTTTCCAGTGCTAAGAAATAAGAGTAATTTCTCTGTATGCCGAGGGAAGTTCCCTAGGAAATTTTATGTTAAAAATACCCAACAACTTTAAAACCTTTGAACAAGAAATGTTTCAGAAACACAACTGGCAAGCGAAAAACATGTCTAACATAAAACAGCTTTACATAGGGAAACTCACTTGCTCAACTCTAAGTGTTGGTTTAAAATTCAGTGTTACAGGTTTACTTGCCATTACCCGTGTCTCACTGACGGTTTTACCTGGAAGAACACTCTGATGTGCTCATTCTGTGTCTTGCTATTGAAGTCTCAGAACCACGACTGTCCCCTCACCTCACTCCCTCTCTGTGCTGTCTCTCCCCTCTGTAGGCTATCACTGGCTCTCCCACAACGTTCCCTGGAACTGCATTCGGGCTGGGGGACAGATCCCACCATTTGGAACTAAACAATAGAGCTTTTCTCATTAGCAGATCTGAGAAACACCAATTTCACACGCAGGAAGGCTGTGGTTTCCCTGCGGCTCTCCCCCTCTCCCCTACTCCTCTGCACGCGTTTCTCTCGGCCCTGCCTGCCGCAGCTCTCTCCAAACGTCGGCTATAGGGAAACAACTCGGTTTTACCTCTGAAGGTCAGGTAGCCCCAAGCTCTTCCGTGATCCATGTTCTGAAAAGGAAACAAGAACCTGTTGAGGGCAGCACAGGGGAGATGCTGGCGAGGAGCACGCCCAGGGCCCGGCACCCCTCGGAGGCCGGAGGGCGGTCGCGGCTTACCTCGGCTGTGTAGTCCACCTTCACCTTGGTGATAAGCCAGTAGCAGGGCTCGTCGTACTCCCACAGCCAGGACTTGCGGGTAACGGTGCGGCCCACGCCGAAGCGGGGCAGGCGGCACAGCAGCGCGAAGAGGCGGTTTTCGTTCCGCACGTCTTCCCAGGCCCGCACCGGCAGCCGCTTCTGCGTCAGGGGCCGCCGCATGGTCTCGTAGTCCACGGCGAAGCGCTCCGAGTCCCGCGGTCGGTTCTTCAGCGCCCGGTACTCGCGGATCTTCTTGGCCATGGCGGCGATGGGCCGGTACAGCTTCTTGCGGGCCATGGCGCCGGCTAGCAGAGCCCTGCACTCCGCCGCGACCCTTCCTCACCCGGAAGCGTCCCCGCCCGCTGCCGAGCCGCAACGGAACTCCTGTGCCGGGCCCGCCCCTGGGGAGGCCTCGCCGCGGGCTGATGAGGATGTTCACAGCTTTGCTGTGCTCCTTCCGCGGTTCTTCGGTCGGGTTCCAGCCGGCCTGGCTCCTAGCCGTCCGCAGTTCGGTTGCTGACAGAGCCCCGGGAGGCAGCAGCCCGGCGTGTTAGGAAATACCTTGATCAGAGATAGTTTGTGTGGCCCCACCTGGAGCCTGGGTTTGAGCAGTTTAGAGGCTAATCAGTGATGAAGATTTTCCGCGAACCCCCTAATCTCAGTCTGACAGTGGGATCATCTCTGATGGACGATAAAATCAGGATGAAGTCACCAGCCTGGACCACCCGGGACCCCACGTGAAAATCCACAGATGCGTTAAGCCCTGGGAATGGGCTCTCGGAAATAACATCAGTATTTACTCTTTTAGTAAATAAAAAGGAGATGTATTTTGCCTTTTGGCGTATATGGTTTGGCGAATATTATTCCCCTATGTACTCAGCCGTTTGAGTAGAGGAATGCTGCTTCCTAATACTGAACTGACAGTGTTAGTTTTATTCTCCGACGTTTTGGGTAACAGGCGCGGTGCCCGAGGGTCTGCCTGGAGCTGCAGGCACCTCTCCCGCCGCTGGCCATGGGCTGGGCCAAGCGGCAACAGGCGAGCAGGGATCCGAGAGCAGCAAGGCCCTGCCGGGGCTGTGCTGGGCTGTCCCTGCGGAGCAGCAGGTGTGGGCTGCTGAGAGGGGTCTGAATAATCCTGGGACAGAAAAATCCATGTGAACCGTTTCACCGGTTTCAGGCCCTGGAGAAGGGAACTTTCAAAGGCAGAGAGAGAGAATCACTTGGGTAGGTTTTAGGAAGATTAAAGCAACGTTGAAGGTCTGCCTGAGGTTAGAGCCAGGAGCTGAACCACGGTCTCCTGACTTGGTTCCATGGGAACAAGACAACCTCCCCTGGCACAAACTGCAGAGCTTGATGCCCCAGAGCTGCACAGCAGGAGCTGCTGCTTGCAGCATGGACTGAAGGAGCAACAAACAGCCTGGGTCTGGCTATGTTAGCTACTGGATTTTGGCTACAGACTGCTAAATTAAACCTATCAGGAGGAAGGTGGTTTTTTTTTCTTTTTAAGCCCATAATACTTTGTGTTGAAGGAAACGCATCCATTCCAGTACTGCTGTGAAGTCCTTTACTGAAGGCATGTGGGCACACAGACTATATTTTCCAGGGAGCAGGATATGTGTTACACAACCAAACACACACCCATTTTAAAGACTGTTAATGCTCTTAAAATCAGACATTTTTTCCTAATATAGTGCATCTCTCTAGAAAAAGCACAGAGGTGTTGTAACAAGGAGGACATACCTGATCAAGTTGGTAAACACTGATTTACAATAAGATACTCCACCTCAATCCACCCAAATCTGTGAGAAAAAGCAGAGCAATTAAACCACTTGTTACAAGGTACTGAGTGGGAAACTTGTATCTAAGGCTATACAGCACAGGTATCATGCTCCTGCCCTTTAGGACACCTACATTCAGGTTTCTGTGGGGGAAATGAGCAGAAGGGGACACAAGAATGGAGAGCAGCCCCACAGAGGGGGAGCTGGGGGTTCTAGCTGATGACAAGTTGAATATGAGCCAGCAGTGTGCCCTGGCAGCCAAAAGGGCCAACAGCATGTGCATCCTTGGGTGCATCAAGCACTTGCATTGCTAGGTGGTCAAGGGAAGGTGTCCTGGTTTGAGTTATGACCCTAAACTGACCAACAAGGTATTCCATTTCATACACATCATATTCAGTATAACACCTAGGGTCAGTTCCTGAAAATCCCACAAAGCTTGGACCTAGGGATCTCTTACATAAAGCCTAAGACCCAAGCTAGGCAGATGCATGATTAAGCTCTTCTCTCTGGTGATGAGTGACAGGAACCAAGGAAACAGCAGGAAGCTTTGCCAGGAGAGATTTAGGTTAGATATTAGGAAAAAGTTCTTCACTCAGAGGGTGGTGGAGCACTGGAACAGTCTCCCCATGGAAGTAGTCATGGCACCAAGCCTGCTGGAACATCAGAAGCATTTGGACAAGGCCCTCAAGCATCTGGTGTAATTTTTGGGGTTGCCCAGTCTAGACACAAGAGTTTGATCCTTGTGGGTCCCTTCCAACTCAGGAAATTCTATGATTCTATCAATGCTTTAAAGACTGTGAAATTGGCTTAGTCAGAAATACAGAAAGGAAAGGCAACATCAAACACAGCAAATCATCAGGAGAAACTGATGCAACTCTATAACAGTCAGCTAGAGACAGCATCTCCTGGTGCTACAGCAGGAAAGCAAATGCAAACCATGTTCTGAAACCTACCATCTCCTAATTTGGTCTAATGAGGGTCACTGGGAGATACAAGTGCAGGTCACAAATAGCTTCTGGTATTCGGGCACTCTGAAGAGCTACATCCTAACTGTAAGTTGTCTGGGGTAGCAACAGAAGCCTTTGTTTATTTTTCCTTGATGTGAAATGTCCTATTAAAGAAAACTCCTTTACTCCAGGGGTGCTGTTGAGCCATTGCCACAGACACCCAAGGAACACCCCTTTGCTGCAGTGAAGCCCCCAGCACAGACACAGGCATTGCTGGGGTGGGGGCAGCACCCCCCACCAGAGTGGCCTGGCAGAGCAGCAGCAACCCACTGACTGCCACCACCACTCACCCACAGAATCACAGAATGGTTTGGGTTGTAAGGGACCTCTGGAGCTCATCTAGTCCAACCCCCCTGCAGTGGGCAGGGACATCCCCAACTAGAGCAGCTTGCCCAGAGCCCTGGCAAGCCTCACCTTGAATGCCTCCAG
>VWZO01011178.1:22176-45813 GCA_013396975.1 Bucco capensis | reverse complement strand
AGAATGTTGCGGGGACTGTGTCAAAGGCCTTGCAGAAATCCAGATAGATCACCCCGATGTGCTCAGCACAAAGTTCTGCTTGACGGCTCCTCCCGAGCCACTCTCGGGCAGGGCAAACCGCCAACACGCCTGCTGTGTCCGGAGCCGGGACCCGAGTCTCAGCAGTCCCCGCCCCGCCAACGCCCGCGCGAGGCAGACGCCATCACGCTAGCGCACAGCCAATCAACGCCGCGACCACAGTTACGCCTCGGGGGAGAGGCCGGTGACAGCTCTGCCGCCCACGTGACAGGAGCTGCCCAATCCCTGCTGCCACTGCCCCCCCACCCCGGTACGGGCGCGCGCCTTCCTGTCCCGGCAGGCCTTGCGCCGTGTGGCTAGTGATTCTGTCGGTAAGATGGCGGCCGTGAGTCTGAGGCTCGGAGATTTGGTGTGGTGAGTGGCGGAGAAAGCCGGGCCGTGGCAGGGAAAAGCAGGGAGGGAGGGAGCGGTGGTGGCAGACCCCTTCGAGCGGCAGTAGACGGCGGGACAGGCGCATCTTGCGGGACGAGGCTGAGGCTCCGCCTGTGGCAGCAGAGGCGCAGGTGGGGCGATGGCGGGGTTGTACCCGGCCTGTGCCTGACCCGGGGCAGCGCGGCACGGTGGGAGCCGAGACGGGCCGGGCGCTGTCACTCCGTAGTCGCGCGGTACTCCAAGGTGCGGCTGTGGGTAGGGAGGGGATTGGCAACGCAGGAGACGGCGAGGCCGCGGCCTGGGCAGCGGGTCTCGCCGCCGCCGTCTGTCGGGGGCGATGTGAGGAGGGGCTGTGGCGGGAGGTGGCCTGGGGCTACGGGACTGGGCTGGAGCGGGTCGAGAGGAGACAGGCCCGGCTCTCAGGTGGGCCGGCACCGGAGGTGAACGGGAGGCGGCGCATGAAAGAACTTGTGTAAGATGGAGAGTGGGATAGAGGGGCGATTGCTGCGGGTTTCGGCTGGAAGTACGGCCTCCTCCCACGGGAGTTGGGAAGGGACGTAAATAAGTCAGTAGATGTTTTTAGGAAGAGCAGCAATGCCGTTTCTTGACAGTGCTTTAATGAAGCAAGGCAACAGTCTGCAAAACCAGCGTTTTTTCCAGATTAGGATGTCCCTGTTGAAGCTCACAAAACCCGTTCAGCCTTGTTACTCCACTTTTACCCTGAAGTAGTTAGAGAGCTGTGACTTCGTATTTCCTGGTTAGGAGCACTGAGGGGATTCTACTGGGCCGCTGTAAGTGCTGACTTTTAAGTGCATAGACGCTACTGTACTTGGTAGGCTAGGGTGTCCTGCTAGAGCTTACAAGAAAGAGCTAATACCCAACACACAAGGACATGTATTTATATTTATATCCCAGATAAAAACGAGGATGTGCTCCAGGCTGTGATAACTGAAGTTTCTTGTCTGAAAAATTGACAGCATTCTGTAGTTGTCTAGTTTATATAGTAAAGTAAGTAAAGATTAGTTCCTTCAAGCAATTTGGTTTTTCAAATGAGGATTTGGGGAGTGCACTGCTCTCGTTGTTGGAATGCAGATTGTCCTCCTTTATTTTTGAATATGACAACCTAGACAGGTACTATCCCTAGAGTCATCACGGAAGAACTGTAACAGTGAGACAGTAACACATGAAAGGCTGATGAATGTCTTGTTCAGTATAAGAATGGAAGCATGCAGCGTGAGGCAAGGTCTCAGTTACAGCTTTTGGCAGTGTTCCTGCCAGACCATTGTGACCAAATCATCTGTGTAGCATCGTTGTCTCAGGAGGGGCTGCAGTGCCACTTGCTGAGAATTTTTGATTCAGGAGCTAGAGGGTTGCACAGGTTCTTTGCTAGTCTCTTGTGAGACAATCACTGAAAAGTTTGGTGGGAGTACTGCAGCCTGAGGAAGTGACAAGGCTAAGATAAAGCTTACCTGCCAAGTGGCACCTTCGCTTCTGTGAAGAAGTAGTTTTGTGTAGTTTTCATAATGGAAACATTTCCAAGTTTAGGAAATAAACTTTTCTGCCTCTCTTATGGCTCTTTTTTTCTCTTTAGCATGCATTACTGTGGTGTGGAGCACCTGAAGAAAGTGCTCATGGAACGCCCGTTCAGGGGATGCTGCCATTAATGCTTTCTTGGGACAACTTCTAAGAATGTCAGCTCTCTGAGCTGGAAGTCTGTGTCTGCTCTGCTTGCTAGACTGTTCTGTCCAGATGGATATAAGTTATCAACCTGAACTTTGGTTTGATTGCCTACACCAATACTTATTTTCAGTTCCTTGTAAGGGAATATCTGATCTTACAAGAGTAATAAGCACGATAGCACTGTCTCTTTAAGGTAGTAGCTCTGCTGCTGCTATCCTCTTCAGCTAAATTCTGATAGTGCAGCAAGTTAATGCAGACTCTTCAGGAGCTTAGTTTGGGTGTAGGTGTCTAACAGTGTAATGTTTGTGTGTGGACTGCATGCCTTGCCTTTCACAGTAGGTTTTGACTGTAAGTTGTGACTCTCACAATAAAAATGTGATGTAATGCACCAAGGTAGACACGGCAGAGTTATTTTTTCGTCTTACTCTTGTTGCTAATACGTCCTTTTTTCTCCAGGGGAAAGCTGGGCCGATATCCTCCATGGCCAGGAAAGGTGAGGTTTGGTAGTTGGGTTTTGTTTGTGGGTTTGGTTTCTTTGTTTTGTTTTGTTTTTTTTAATTAATGCTTTCATTGTTTTGTGTTTGGTTTTGCTTTATCCTTCTGCGCAGACAAAGCTTTTCCTGAAAGTGTTTTAGTTGGAGATTAATATTGAGTTCTTTGTTGTTGTTGGGTTTTTTTGTGTTTGTTTGGTTTTGGGTTTGTTTGTTTATTTGTTTTTTAACTATGCACCTCACAAATGTAAACTGTGGGCCAGTTTAGGGCTTTATTTGATCTAGAAGTTCAGGCCGTCACTGACAGCTGTTAGCTCAAATGGAATTAAAAGGAACAGAGCGCAGTTCGTCCAGCTCTGGAACTGACTGTGTTTCCCAGATTTAGTTATTTAATCCTTCTCACTTTCTGCAAGACATGTTTCTTTCCTGTCATAGTAAATTGGTTCAATGCACTGTGTTAAATAATAAAAAAAGCCTTGCTTCTCGAGATGCTGTTTTAGAGCTGTATTTTTGGAGTAGTAATTCTGGGGGTAGGGAGTAGTTAAACTTGTGGTTTGGTTGTTTTTTTGTGTGATGAAAGGCCAAAAAGATTCTAAAAAAAAAAATTTGAATTATGTGCCATTTTTATGAATTCTACTTCTCTGAAAGAGCTTTGTTTTTAATGTTGGTTTAGCCATGAGGACTAATAATGCTGAGGTAAGGGCATGCTGCAGGCAAAAGTTTGGTCAGAGTGGCTGCCAGCCACATACCTTAGGCTATTGGATGAAGTTAAGTCCAGGCTCCTCTACAGTGTTTCTGGTGCCACCTGTGTACCTGAAAGACAGCTTTTGTCTTTACTAATATTTAAAACTTTATCAGCAATCTATTCTGGGAGTAAAGACAAAGCTTTAAGTGTAAATTTTAGAAGTCACCTAGTGGAACAAACTTTTTAATATTCTTTGGCTTTCTCACTTTTAAAAATGTTTGCTAGCTTTTTTGTTTGGGATAGGGAGAGGAAAACCTCCCTAAGGATGTAGTGATGTTTGTGTCCTTTCTCACTTTGCTGTAGCATCAATACATGGGTTGCATATTGACTTGAAAATACAAAAAATACCTCCAGTAGCTGTAACACGACAGGAAAATCACTGAGTACAAGTTTTCATTACATGCTTTTTAACTTTCACTTCTAATTACCTTCAGATTGTTAATCCACCTAAAGATCTGAAGAAACCACGTGGAAAGAAGTGCTTCTTTGTGAAGTTTTTTGGAACAGAAGATCAGTATGTACCTGCTTATTTTCCTCTGGTGAAAATACTGTGCCACAGAATATGGACCTTTTGTGGAAGGAGTATTTGCTAACACGGTGCGGTGTAGCTTTGGGAAGGATTGGCTTTGATCTTCCTGCAGAAAAATGTCAACTCTTGTTACGTGCTGTAGCCACTAGTGTGGGTGTCTGAAGACTGTAGAGACTCAGGTACTCAGTCATGTTAGGATTTTAATTACCACTGTGACACAAAGTTCTTGGTAGGCTTCCATTTTTAGGGCAGTAGGTGTGATGTGACTGGAGGAGATTTTTGCATGTGTGAGGAAAGTACAGTAAGAGTATGCCTTTGTTTTTCTGCCAGAAGAATAAACCAGCTCTATACTTGCTATCTGTAAAAGAATATACTGTTACAGCTGGTGACTGAAAACATTCTTGATGTGCTTTGGGAAGAATTTACGGGATAGGAAAGGCACAACTGATGTAGACTACCTTTTTGCAAGGCAGAATTGGATTCCAAATACATACACAAAATGATAGTTGTCTTAGATACTTACAAAGTGGGGGAGAACCCAAACCTGAGAACTTGGGTATTTCATGGAATTGAAAAACATTTTGCTGATTTTGCAGTTTTTGCTTTTGTTTTCTGCTCTTTTTTCATTGTCTTGCAATAAGGGAGAAAGTGACAAATATCTGTGGAAGACTAGAAAACCCTTTACTTTTTTGAAAAGAGGTAACAAGAACTGAGACCATTTAATGAGTATTTCTTAAGGAAATGATTTTTGACTGCTAAATTATTTTTACTTAGTGGAAAATTACGTTTAAATATTACGAACTGAGAGCTGAACTTGATGGAGTAGGAGTGAATGCTGCATATTAGATTTGTTGGATCTGTAGTAATTTAAGGCAGGCACATGTGGATCTGGAGGGAGAGAATGTTTTCTTTGGTGGTTGTGTTGTTTGGTGGTTGTGTTGTTAAATATGCTTCTTTGAGCTAATCAAGTTCTAAAAGTTGAGAAGATTGACTCTTTCTGTCCTAATTGTTCTTGCTTGTTGTATTTTACATTATTAGACCAAATACAGAAATGTTTTTTTATTCAGGTTTGAAAAAAGTGGTCATGTGTACTGTAGCTGAGATTAGCAGCATGATTGCAAATGATGAGTTCAGAGCTGCAAAATAATCAGTATTTATTACACAGTTTTAGAGCTCTGGCTTGGGAAAATCCAGTTGTCTGGCACAGTACCATAGTGTGGTTGTTGTCATGTCTCCCCCTCCCATCTCCAGCTTGTGAAAGTTAATCATTTCCTGCTAGATAATCATGATTTATACATTTGCTTGTTTTGACTGGCATACTCTACCTGAAAATTAAATAGAAATAAATACTGACCTTTTTGTTCTTCTTTTAAAAAAGTATTGCTGGGCAGAAGGGAGAGAAGCTTGAGTGCCTGTTCTGTCCTGACTGTGCTGGTTAGAGCTGTGTTGTTCTAACCACTGTGTTCCTTGAGGAAATCCTTTTCTTTGAGCATTATCAACAAACCAGATCAGGAGAAATTTAAATGATTGCAGTTCAAATGTGAGCGTGAAGAGAAAATCCTTTTACTATTTTTGTGCAAGTAAATAAATGTGTTTTGCAAATCCTTTTTTCTAGCTATGTTTAAACACTTAAGTAGCAATGCATACCAAACATAATGAACACAGTGTACATAGTGGACAGCATGGGGAATCGGGGATGCAAAGCTCCAGCAGAGGCTGTAG
Source organism: Bucco capensis (assembly GCA_013396975.1). Classification (NCBI taxonomy): domain Eukaryota; kingdom Metazoa; phylum Chordata; class Aves; order Piciformes; family Bucconidae; genus Bucco; species Bucco capensis. The sequence continues at coordinate 40,196 of VWZO01011178.1, read as the reverse complement.
TCTGGGCTGTGCTGAGTGCACTTCCTCATGCTGATATTCTGGTGCATGTTGCTTCTATTTTCTAGCACTTTGCTCCTTCTTACAAAACTTTCAGGTTTGTAAGGTGACATTACTATACCACTGATCCATTTTTACAGCTCTTCTGTTATTGCCTTACTCTGTCAAGGTTTAACAGGTGAGGATCTAGGTGTAAGCTATTTGCCTGTTGTCCAGTATGTGTAAGGTGCAGGTGATGCTTGTTGCTGGGTAAAGTTCCTCTCACAGACTTAAGAAGGTGGCTGTCAGCCAGTTTGTCAATGGCTTGGCAGTCTCAGACGTGGTAGTTATTTCCTTCTAAGGATTCCCATGTGATTGTTGTGGCCAGATTATACAACTGTTTCAGGCTAGGTAAAAGTTGTTTCCTCCTGACTGATGTGGTTCCAGTTTTCCAAACCAAAGATAAAGGAGAAAGCTGCTTGCAAGGAAGAACTGATGTGCATGGATCTCAGCAGAGTGGAGGGGAAGGGGGGTGAATAAAAACATAGTGATGAGTTGGGAAGTGGTGTTGGTGTATTATATAGATAGGTTTTGGTTATTTGTGAAATCCCAAATAGTTTAGGATGCAGCACAGAAGAAAATGCTTTTTTCTTTAACTGTGAATTGAATACTAATACTGGCTCAGTACAGTGCTGCTGTGGCTAAGGAAATATCTTAACTGGAAGGCTGTAAGTAGCTTTGACCAAAGACATGAAAGTGAGAACATGAGTACATTCAGACTGCTCTAAGGCCTGGCTTTTGATAACATTTCTACTGGCCTCTATGCACTTTACATTTATTGTGTTGATGGAGTGAGTTAGTTCTGTCACTTTCAAAGTAATAGGTTTTCTGGAAGATAAGAATTCTCTACCCATGGAAGAAGAATTTTCTTATTTGTGCTTATAGGTGTGAAGTACACCTATGTTTTACCACAGTGAAAGCCACCTTGTTCATAATAGTGATGTAATACCCATGTCCTATTCTGAGTGATTGCCTTAATTGTGATATCTCTTATTAACTTGTTCTCCAAATTGATAAGGAAAATTTTCAGGTCTGCCTATGAGTTCTTTTTCTGAGTATCTCTTATCAGAGTAAGTCACATTAAAAGGATTCTTCATCTCAAATCAAGAAGAGATGATGTTTCCTGCCCATAGACTTGGCAAGCACATAGCAACTTCCAATTATGGGAGTAAAAAACAATTTTGATTTAGTCTTTTTAAATAGAAGTAGACTTTTAACCACTTAGCTGTGCCTCCAACTGTGCTTTTCAAAGAGTTTACAAGATCCCCTTTTATTTCCCAAGCTACAGTCTTGTCCTTGGAAATCTGTATTGCTGATTCTGGTAGTCAGTCCCTGCAATGTAAGAACTTACACATTGCTGTATATATGCATTTATTGCTTTGAGTAGTTAGAACTAATAGACTGGAAGACCCATAGCCTACAAGTCTTTCTTGGTGTGCTTCATCCAGTTCAAAATGTTCTTGCATTTCATGGCTTGCTTGGGAATTCAGGATGAGATTGGTCAGAACTCCAAGAAGCTTGTTGCTTTGGAGGTATTGGTCTGCTCTGTTTCAGAGAAATACTAGGGAGAGTCCTCCAGTCATTGCAGACATGGCTGAACACACACATTCACCTCCCATTCCTACCTCTTCCCCCTTAGATAGTCTGTAATAGCCAAATGGTCTTGCAAGTTCTCTACATCCAAATGGTAATAGGAAGCTGAAGGAGTCCCACTGGTATTCATAGCACCTTTTGGAAGCATCAGTACAGAGTTAAATCATCTTGCTAAATGAGATGTGGTCAAGGGGCACTTCCTGACTTAATACATTTAAGGAAAAATCGGAGGAAGCTTGCAATCCAAGATAAGGATAATAATAAGGATAATAATCTTCAGCCTACTTCCATTAGGCACAGTGATTTTAGCACAGCACTCGTTGCTTTCCCATCCTCCATATTATTTCCATCCTCCATATCCTATATTTTCCAGGGTCAGCAGTGAGAGGATGAGAGGATATGGCCTCAAGTTGCACCGGGGGAGGTTTAGATTAGATATAAGGAGAAATTTCTTTCCTGAAAGGATTGTTAAGTCTTGGAATAGGCTGCCCAGGGAGGTGGTGGAGTCACCATCCCTGGAGGGGGTTAAGAAACATTTAGATGCTCCACTAAGGGCCATGGTGTAGTGATATGGTAGTGCTAGGTGTGGTTGGACTTGATGAGTTTAGAGGTCTCTTTCAAACCTTAATGGTTCTGTGATTCTATTGGGATGCAAACACCTGCCCATATCTTCTGCCACTGTTCTCCCTGGTTTTCAAGGAGAGAGAAATTTCTGGATGTAGTCTTTTTGAAGTGTTCTTTCAGGTCCTGACATCAGAAGCACTTGCTTGAAGTTCACCAGCTGTTGGATGTGGCACTATTTGGCAGTCGGAGGAGCCAGAGGGTACAGGTTAAGCTGACAGAGGGTTAGCTGACACTGCTGGTGTTTCTTAGTTAGGCATATTATCCATTGCAGAGCTCTGGGTTGCTGTAGCCAGACTGCTGTATAACAGAGCCAGCTCTAATGTTGTTAGACACGTCTGCAGACAGAGTGGCATAGCTGGAAATTACTACAGTCAAAACTTTTCCACCTCTTAATGGTAGTTTTGGATGTGGAAGTACTCTGCAAGGTTGTTCTATTGTGCAGGATTTCATTGTGTTAGTGTTTAATGTGGGCAACTAAATTGCCACCATGTAAAACTGAATGGAGTTTTTCCCAGACTGTAGTAAGTAATAGAAGTTAGATTAGGTGAAGTCAGTTATTATGAAGATGTAAACTAAACAAAAGAATTCAACTTTGCATGCAAAAGAGTACTGGGTTCTGTTTCCAGACTGTGGTAGAATCATGCTGTAGGCTGTACTGGCAGCATGGAAAGGATGCTCTCAGGTTTTGCAGTCAGTTCTAGCAGGAGCTGTCATCTCTGCAAATATGGCCCAAAAAGTTTCAGTCTACTTAAAGCAACTTGATTCCTCACTACAAACAGTGGCTAATGCCAGTCAAGAGAATGATCTGCATGAAGTTTGAGAGTTAACTGGGCTTTACTACTTTGTGAAGAGAGGAGAAGTAAAATTCAGCAAAGCATTATTATTATTTTTCACCTCTGTGTTCAATTTAGCTGTATGACATCATGCTTACAGGTTTTGAAAAAGCAGCTGTTAAACCAGCTGCATACAGGAGCTAAACTGCCCTGGAGAATATTGAAACCCTCCAATCATTGCTTGTCAGTGTTTGTAACAGAGTTGGTTTGGGACCACACAAAGTCAGTTTGACTGGGTTTTTTTTACTGTGTTTTTTTTATTGTATGCTGAGAAGCACTACTGACCATCCTAGCTCAGGAAACGCTTTTCTAAAACTTCTGTAGGTCTTTTTTCAGTAGGATGAAAATGGCTTTGTAACAGTGTGTGGCCAGTAAACTTGGGTTTGAATTTGAGGAGAGATGAGAATAGTCTCAACTCTGAGAACCATAAGCAGTGTTGAAAGGAAAGGTAAGAGAAGAAGGTATAAGAGCTTGTCAGCCTGATGGAAAGTGGAGTTGTCATCCTGTATTTGACCATTTAACCATTTGGTGGATGTTGAGAAGTCCTATTTATTTAGCAGCAGTGGAGATGGGGAAGTCCTTTGAGTTTCTTCGTATGACTTCAGTCATGTTAATACTTTGACTCTCTACTGGTTTTCCAATATCAACAGTGAAATGGTTCTTTTTCCTCAAAAGCGAAACTGTTGTTTTCATACAGAATACCAGGGTACATCAGAACTATGTCCAGCAATGAGCTGAGTGTTCGTGCTCACTTTCGCTGTGCTCAGCCTACCAATTGCAAGGGTCATCATTTATTTTCCCCCTCCAGGTTTTGCCGACACTTGTGTGTGCAAAGTGTGTTTGAATGAGGGATTGATGGCTTAGAATTGTTTTGTGGCCTCTGCTTTTAACAGCCTCTTGAGAGACTGATGTTATTTGCTACCTTATGTGGAGGCATGTGATTGTGGTGATACAAGAACAGTCCAGTCACTTAGACTGCCCTTGTTCTGAAAAAGTACCTATGATCACATCCAAAAACTATCTTTTTGATAGAGAATATGAGTAATGTTTAGAGTGGAGCACTGCTTAGCATGACAGGGTATAAAACTTGAGAGAGAAACCAAGTAGAAGTGCCAGAAGAAAGTTGTCAGTGATTGCAGAAGTCACAGCCCTTCCAATTGTGCAAAGCAAGTGAGTTTGGGCAGCTAACATCAGTTGCTCTGGAGAAAAGAAAAAAGTGTATCTGTGCCTTTCCAAAAGTAGGATGGTTGAGAAAGTTGCTATTTGGAGACTAGAAGTAACATTTTGTTTGTTTCTAGTGCTTGGATCAAAGTGGAGCAGCTGAAGCCTTATCACCCTCACAAAGAGGAAATGATCAAGATTAACAAGGGTAAGCGCTTCCAGCAAGCCGTGGACGCTGTAGAGGAGTTTCTTAGAAAAACAAAAGGCAAGGACCAGGTGAGTGGCTTCTTTGTTACTTTGTGCATCTGGACAAGTCTGGGTATGAATGATGGTCAGATGTGTTTTGATGTGAAGGGGGTTTGTTGCCTCTGGCAAGTTGAGGAGGTGTTCATTTTCATTCCTTTATTTATTTTTTCCCCCCTGTTCAATCCCTCTTCCCCGTTCAATCTTGTTTGGTAGGGAACAAAGTTTTAAACCGATGGAGAAACTGAAGAGGCTAAGTGATCTGCTTATGATGATTTGATAAATCAGTCTTAAGTCTTGGGCAAGAATTTGCTATCTACTAATCTTGTCTTTAGTAGATTGGAAATGCATGTGCATGCACGTGCTGCCAGCAAGTCTTGGAGTGGCCTGCTCTGTTCCTCCCTTACTTAAACTGATGTGTTTTTACAGGAGAACTAACCAGGGACTTCACTCACTGACTTCAAAGGGCTAACAAATACCTAGTTTTCAAGTTACTGTGCTGTTGTCTTGCTTGAGAGTAATCAGCACAGGGTCCTTCACATCCTTGGTTTTGCATGAAAATCATTCCAGCTCTTCTTTTCTTTCCTTACCATCTTCTATTCTGTAATCTCTCAGGCATCTTCCCATAACTCCAGTGAAGAGAAGAATCGGCGTAATTCCAGTGAGGAAAGAGGCAAGCAATCTGCTGGGGAGGAGAAACGCAAAGCCAGTTTGTCTGAAGGGAAGTTGAAGAAGGGCACAGGGGAAGGCAAAAAGAGGGTTTCTTCTGTATCGTCAGAGAGAGGATCAAAATCACCTTTGAAAAGAGCCCAGGATCAGAGCCCCCGAAAGCGGGGGCGGCCACCCAAGGATGAGAAGGTTTGTGTTGTGCATGTCCGCCAGTGCCCTGTGGACTTTGCAGATGGACTCTAGACTTGACTGGCACCTTGATTAACAGGCCAGCAGGAAGAGTCAGTTCAGTATCAGGTGTTTTAAACTGTATCATGTTGCTGCTAGACCATTTGGCTGCCTTGTACCCTTGGCAAGCATATTGTTGATTCTTCGTGGCATTCTTACCAGTTAGTTATTTGGAGGGGCTCTGTTTATATCTTTGAGAGCTGTAGCATTAGACTCACCTTTCATCTTGCCATCTGTCAAGTTCAGGTTGTGTGGGAAGGATTAATGAAAACATATGGATCTTCATCTGATTCCTGACTTCTCCCATCTTCCCTGCTTCATGTGAGTGATGAGAGGTCACTCAACTTCACCCTCTGTACTTTCAGAGGAGGAGGTATTCCTAAGGGCTAGCTAGGTCTTAAAGAAGAAACTCTTGTAGCCTGGGGAATCCACCAGAAGAATTAATTGTACTCATTTCAGCTTCTATGCTGTAGGATATATTTCCATCCTCCATTATAAAGGTCCAACCTTGGAGCATTATCATTTTATCCCCATTACTTCCCTGTTATTTCTAGATGTTGTGGCAGCAAAGGTAGGCCCAATCCTTTGTCTATCCTCATCTAGAGTTCCAGCCTTTTCACTTATTGTGGAACTTGCTGTTGGGGCCAGGTCTTCCTTTTCCAAATGGATCATGATTTCAGTGGATTATTACAATGCAAGTGCTCTGTTGGAGACTGCACCTGAAGACTTGGGAGACTTCAGCTGATAGACCACGTGGCAGCCTGCTTACTCACCTATGTGTCAAAGGGATCACCTTATGCTCTGCTTCACAGGCTTTGCTTTCAGTGTACTTCGGGATGCGAGTCAAGATGGTAGTCTTTGATCTCCAAAACTGTGAATGGATTTACCTTCACTGGTTGAACAGCAAACTCCTTCTTGATGTAGTAAAATGGAGCTAGTCATCTCAGATACTAGCTGTGAAGGAAATACTGGCAGGTTTTTTAGAGCCAGCTTCTGTGAAATCAGGCTGCACAACAGCCCATGGGTTCCTCCTTTTGGGGCACTTGGAAGACGGGAGGAATGGATACATCTTTGAGAGTTCTTACTAATCATTAACAGAACTTGTGACTTGACTGATGCAGGAAAACACTTTACCAACAATATACTTTTACCTTGCACAGTGTCTTGCTCTAAGTGTGTTATATCTTCACATTTCTGTCACAATAAGCCATGAAGTCTTTTTTTCACTTGCAAAAAGCTCTTGCGTCTTTGAGCTGGATTCATTACAAAATTGATCAAAACTAATAGCTAGGGGAATTCTGATCTTGCTGACACATTGCATGCTTAGGTTTTACTGTATTAGCTACCTCAGGGCATCAGAGGGCTTTGAGTGAATTAATTGTGGTGGTAGAAATTATTTTACTGGCAAATGGCAAGTGAAGTGGTTTTAAACAGTTTGTCACAAAGAGAGGGCCAGCTCTGGCCACAGATGATGAAAATAAACAGACTAATGCAGGAAAGTAGCCTTATAACTTCTGGAAAATAATGTACTGACAAGAAGAGAAGTTGCAATGACAATCTAACAGAACTACTTTAATACTGGTTTTCAGCCTGTGAAATAATTGTAAAATATTTTCTTCTTTTTGCTTGTTTTCATAATTTTCTGAAATTGTTAGCCCTAGAGTAGAAAACATTTAGGTCACTGTCCTGAATTACTGCAGTGTTGGGATTTGTTTTTTGTTTTTTTTTGCCCTGTCACAGTCCAAATTTCTGGCTTTCCAAGTAATAAGGATGCACAAAATTCAAGAATCCAGTTGCTGAGCTGTCCTCTGTCTAGAAATGCTCTATAGGGATTCATAATTGTTCAAATACTCCAGTTTTTAAGCTTAGGCAAATATTTTCAAAGGACAAACATGACTTCATAGGTATCAGAGCAGGTTTCCATCCACGCTTAATGAGTTGAAAGAGCAATGTGGTCTTACCCTAAGGAGAGTTTTAGTGTGCAAAGCTCTCCTCAGACACTTTAGGGGTTGGAGACCAATATCTAAATTGTCCCTGCTAAGAGATGAAGCATTTGCATCAATCTGGGTTGCCTCCACGAGTCTTTCTCTTACCTTTTTTTCCAAACTGCTCTTCTCTGGGGCTTCTGCATGGACACAAAGGTAATGTTGTGCATTTTGAGGAAGTCATTTCAGAGAGGAGATAATGTGATTCCATTTCTGAACCCTAATTTCAGTAAGATAACACATACAATGCAGAAGTCCTGTACCTTCTCTTCAAATAGCATCATGACCTATGTGTCTGTAGCATAGATCAGTGACCTGTAGCATAAAGACCTATTTTAACCTATTTATCTTGGAGAAATAAGTTTTACTCTACTCAATAGAAAAAAACCTGATGCATGAAGTATTCTGTTGACATTGCAAATCAGGGCCTGTGGAGTGAAGGGGGCAGTCCATGTGTTGGTTTCTTTCTTGTGGATTCTGCAGATTTGAGCAGATATGTCTATCAGCCTCATGCTTTGAAGGTTCTCCTGTCACAGGTAGGCTACATTGTTATGACAGGGGAGGATTAGAAGAGTTCAGACTTCTGACTGTGGTGATATTCTTCACCCATTTGTTTAGCTTTTTGCATCCACAAGAAGAAAATGCTGCATCAAGTGTGTTGGTTTGCTTTGCTCATTGCATGATTACACAAGTGCAATGGTTCTGCTGATGTATGAAGAGTGGATTCTCCCAAAGCTGGAACTGGTTGAATGACTTGGCTGGCAGTTGGTGTTTTCTTCACCTCATCGTTGTTGATAATACATCTCATGGGAAGGCATGTGAAATGGAACATGTTTGTAGTGCCTCTCGCAGCTGTATGTGTGCTCGTGTGATCAGTATGCTGTGGCCAGCCACTGAACCAGGTTGTAAGCTCCTTCTGATCCTCCTTCTGTCTCTTCAGGACCTCACAATTCCAGAGTCAAGTACAGTGAAGAGAGTGATGACTGGGACAGTGGCTGGATTTAAATGGCCACCGAGCGTTAGTGAGGTGAGAAACTTTGTAACATATGTTATGGGAACTGGGTTTGTTGAAACAGGTGCAGAACCTTTTGTCTGAGCTGTAAAATAGTGAGAACTTCCTTCTTTAGGAACAAAATAAGATGCTCTCGTTCTGTAACAAAGATAGACAGTATCCTGGGCAATTAAGAAATGTGCTGCGAAGTAAGATTTCAGTCTTTGTGGAAACACTGGAAGATCCATGCTCAAGTTGCTGTACTCATTTTTGCACTTCTTTTTTCAAAAGTATTTCTGGGTCTGGCTTCCCCAGACCAGAGGACATCACACAATCACAGAACATTCATGGCTGGAAATGACCTCTCAAATCACCGAATCCAACCAAAAAAAAAAATAAAAAATTATGTGGCTAGTCTCTCCCTGTCTGGATACTATCATATGGAGTGGTTTCCTTTGATTTCCCTCATGAGCAGATTTGGAAACCTTTCATTTTTGAGCCTAAATAAGCGATAAGAGCAGTATGACTGCAGGCTAGTGCATCTGATGTTTATTGGGAGGTGAGATATCTGGGCCCACAGTTCTTACTGCTGTTAGTATGGGTTTGTCTAGCATGTGCTACCTGTAATCTTCAGCCAATTCCCAGAATACTGTTTTAAGGAGTTCCTTGAAAGATGGAAAATAACTGTTTTCATTACCTGAGGAAGAGAAAGAAGCAGGATATGAGATCTCTTCCTCCCATAGTAATCCTGCTCATAATCTTCTTTGGTTTTCCTAGAGATGTCCACAAATGAGGAATTTGACTTGAATTGCTTAGGTTTTGCGAATGAAAGGCAATGTAAAGTGCTTGATTGAACCAGGCTGCTTGATACATCTGATACACTTTCTTTTCCACCATAAGCTGTTCTCAAGCAGCTTGGGAGAACAAGGGAATAGTGCTCTGGTTGCTTTGTGACTCTGGGAATGCTTCTGAGCCTGTACTTTTTCTCGTTGTAGCCTGTGAAGGACAGTGATCCACACTTTCATCACTTCCTGTTGAGCCAGACAGAGAAGGTGAGCATTTGGCAGACAGGATCATTCTGCTGGTTTGTCTGGCTTGGCATCCTGCCCTGTGCTGGCACTAGGTACAAGGAGTATGCATGAAGAGCTCTGAAATTCTGTTCTTTGTGGGCTAGTGGCAATTAGATTCTCACATGGAATCTTGTAGTTCAGTTACTTCCCTAACCTTAAGGTTTAGTTTGACATGGAGTGCAGTGAATAGTTTAAGTAATTAACGATTATCTAGCACCAGGATTTGACAGATCTGTTGTAGTAAATTCTGTAGATGGAACATTGTAGTGTTGCTCATCCTGTTGTTTGTCTTTGATGGTTGTCCTGTCATTTCCTTCATCTGGATGAATTTGTCAGTTAACAGAATATGACAGGAGAATTTTTAGGACCAGAAAAGCTGCTTCTAAAATACAGCCAGTTTATCTCCTGAGAGTGAGAGGCCTTGCAAGATTTTGTCTTCAGCAGTGAACATCAGGAGGAAAAAGAAAGAGAAAACAAAATGAAAACAAAAATACATCTAGCTGAGAACCTGGGGAGATCCAGAAGGATTAAGAGCAGCTAACAGTTTTAATCTAGACAAACCCACAATAAGCAGCATGGGAGGGACCAGCCTTCACTTTAATATTTGTTGAAAACAACATACCTTCTCATGTTAACAAGAAGGTTTTGCTTCCATAGTTAGGCTGACATACCAAGTATAGATCCAAGACAAGGCACTCTGTGGCAGCCTTTAGAGATCTGTTTTATTTGGGCCAAATATGAGAGTAGGGAAGCCCTGTAGATCCTTGCCTTTAGAGGAGTCTCTGATGAACTACAGAAAGGAGTTGGTAGTGTCTGTATCAGAAGACAGGTAGAATTGCTGGGGCAGAGTGGGAAATGAAGAGCTTGTTATGTTGTGATAGGTTTTTGCTTTTCTTTTTTTCCCTCCCACTGAGGGAAGTGTGAGAGCTTTCCTGCTTTGCAGATGGTAGTGAGTGGGTGAGCTGCCCCTTTCTATGTGGCAAGGATATCATCTTTTTGCTCAGCAGAGTAAACTAGCAGGGTCCTTCCCCTGAATGCTTTGTCTTCTCCCTACAGCCAGCTGTCTGCTATCAAGCCATCACAAAGAAGCTGAAGGTTTGTGAAGAGGTAAGGCAAATCTTGGTTTTGATGGATTTTCCTTATTGTTATGAGGACTTGCATTTCCTCCAGAGCTGTGCATTGTATTTTTTTCCCCTCTTTTTCCCCTGCCCCACAGGAAACAGGATCCACCTCCATCCAGGCAGCAGACAGCACAGCAGTCAATGGCAGTATCACACCTACAGACAAAAAGTAAGAGTTCCAATGCACTTCAGCCATTTCACTTCCTTTCTCTCCTTCCCAGCTCATCCATACAGCCCTTATCCAGCCTGTCACTAAGAATAAATAAACCTAGCATTTCCTTCTAACTACAGATCTTCTCTGTCCTTGTGTGGTACTCTTATTTGGGGTGGTGGGGGGAGGGAGGCAACTGAAAACAAAGAGAGGCTGTCCAGCAGAGAAATTTGCACGAAGGTCAGTTCAGGCTTTTCTGCAGTTGCCCTTTTGGTGTATTTAGAGCATCAGGCAGCAGTATTTGTGAATGCTGTATGAGGCACAAAGAGAAAAGGGTATTTTTCTCCGGTAGTGGCTGGCAGTTGACTAGGGTTGTTTAGTCATTCTCCCGAGCACATAGAAGACAACAGGAAGAGGGAGGCGTGTTCTCCCAGCACAAGAGCTTTGCTGTGTAGCACGTGAGCTTTCTGGTTTCTTCTAACGTCCCCCTTCTCCTTTCCAAAGTGAGAGAAGCCTAACTTGAGCTTCCTGTTTCACTCTGTAACTTCCGCTCTGTTCAAATTGAGTTCAGGCCACAGCTTGCTGCTTGCCGTTGGGGTCGTTCTCTTGGGATGTCAGTTCTCAGCTGTACTGCAGGGGAACCAAAGTAATAATGAAGCTGTTCAGGTAAAACAGTCTCTCAGGAAAGTGTGGCTCAGAGGTGGGTTGGGAGAGGAGGAATATCTCCTCTGTTGAGGAGACTTGACAACTGATGAACCTTGTTTGGGCTCTTTAAGGAGCCTCTAGTGCTTGCTCTGACCTGTCTAAATTAATTTGCTCTAACAAAAGGCAGCATGACTAGCTGGGGGAGTGCAGGTGGCTTGCAAAATCCACAGTGCATCTAAAGTGTGGCTGATTCTGAAGAATTAACTGGGGAATTGCCAGGCAGATTTCGTTGAAGATTCATCAGACATGTAACCGGACACTTCACAATCTCCTACTAGAATTGTGGCTTTGTAATGCAGCTAAGTGCATGATCCAGAAAAGGATTCTTGCAGCAGTGACTGCAAAGGACTTCCTGTTGCAGGTACCTGTAGGAATGGAGCTTCTTGGTGTATGTTTTTTTTCTTGAAGAGAGGCTGCAAAGCACTTGCCAGCTTTGAGGGGAGGCAGAGGAAGAGGCATGAGGGAAGGCTGGGATCTGGGGCTGTTGTATTGCCACTGATGGTGACCACTACTGGCCTATTGCTTCTTTTCATTCTGTGTCTGTCCAAAATGGCAGCTGTAGACTAGTGACTAGGTCTCTGGTGTATGTGTGATGCTTAGCCCAGTAGCTAGCCTTTACTAAAATCAAGATTGTCATGTATCATTCAATATTATAAGCAAGTCATTGTACATGGGACTTAGTTTAACAATCAGAAGATGAATTTGAGAAGCACTTGCTGATCTCTAAATGTTCCCTTTTCCTTCAGTAAGGCAATGGTTGGCAACAGAAAGCACAAGAGCGGCAATTTTAATAAAAACAAACAAACCAACCCCTCCAAACAAGCAAACAAAAACCCCAAACCTTTAATATTTAGGTAGCCTTTTGAAGCAGACTAAAGACTTTCTTCAGAAAATGTTTAGGGATGCTTGGTAAGCAAAATAGACACCAGCTGGTTTTTAAAGGTCAGTAGGTGCCAGTTGTAGCTGTGACTGCAGTGGAACATGTTTAGTTTCGTTGTGATTTGGGGCTTTTTTAGCTGGTGATGCTCCAGGGTTTGCTCTTCATTTCCAAGACCATGAGAGCCTAACATGAATTGCTTTTTGTTGCAGTAATGTTTATTTCTTCAAACATCCTTCTATCCTTCAGGATAGGATTTCTGGGACTTGGCCTGATGGGAAGTGGCATTGTCTCCAACTTACTGAAGATGGGTCACACTGTCACTGTCTGGAACCGGACTGCTGAGAAGGTAGGCATGTGTTTAAGGTACAGATGCTACTTAACCCTTTCTAAACATATAGTTGTACCTCTAGCTCAGGGAGGCCTGGAGTCACCATTTGGTGGTGCCTGGGAGACGATGCCAAAGAAACACAAATATATGCTTGCCACCTTGTTCTATTATTACTTTCTTTTCTTGTGTCTTTCTGATCCTCCTTTCTTCCTTTGGGGTTTCAGACAAGCTGTAAGCGTCCCTTTGTGTGTGTGGACACACCAACAGAAGACAGCCCACTTACTATGTAATTTATGTGCCTGACTCTTTTTGAGTTGGGTCTAGCAGCAGAGTTTGAACTGTGCTTAATTGTTCTTACTTTTGGATTTGTGACTTTTGCAGTGTGATTTGTTCATCCAGGAGGGGGCACGGCTGGGAAGAACCCCCGCTGAAGTTGTCTCCACCTGTGACATCACCTTTGCCTGTGTATCAGATCCAAAAGCAGCAAAGGATGTAAGGATTAGCTCTTATTTTTCCTCCACCAGCCAGACTACAATATACAGCCACTGAATGCCAGTTCTCATTTCTGCTAACCATGATAACCTGCATCATTGTAGCTGCGTAAAAATAAACATCCCAATGAAAATCATACTTCTTAAAAAATACTCCCCTGAGGGGTAGGGTTGGATATCCCTGTAGGAGTCTAACTCTGCAGTGCCAGGCTGGTTTGAACTGCTGTCCTGCAGGATTGGAGTTTCTTTGCAGACACCCTATTGCTTTACCGCTCTCTTGTTCCCCACAGCTGGTACTTGGTCCGAGTGGAGTGTTGCAAGGGATTCGTCCGGGCAAGTGTTACGTGGATATGTCCACTGTGGATGCAGATACAGTCACAGAGTTGGCCCAGGTAATCACATTGAGCTGCACTTGTGACACCTGTGATTCAGCAGCAGTGCTGCAGTTCTTGTTGCTTCTGATGGGAAGCTGTTGATAGTAAGGATGTTTCTGAAGATGTTTGGGCTCTTTTCAGGAGATACTCCAGTTCCAGGCAAATAAGATGAACTGTCAAATCTTGACCAGCAAACAAAGTTGGGTGAGATGTTTCCTGGTACTAGCAGCAAAGCCTGTAGATTTGGTAGGGCTGTTAGGTGACACCAGTGCAACCAGCCAGCCAAATTCTGATCCCTTAGGAAGTATATCTATCCAGATTGGTATTCTGTGGCAAACTGGAGGATAAAGTGCTGTCTGGATTAGTAACTGTCCTTAAATTGATAAAATGCATAATCTGCTTAGTTTAAATGTTGTGACTGGGGAAAAAGGATGCCTTCATGTTTCGTTTTGTAGAAGTGATATTATAGAGAGGATTTCTGTTGAAGGGTCCTGATTCTTTGTGATGCACTATGTTTGGTAATTTCCTCCTTGGCATCTTGGTTGTTATCATCTGCCCTAAAGGCAGTGTATGTTGTTGCATGGGAATGGGGAACTAGTTCTGGTGAAGTTTTAAGCAGGCATACTGGTGATGCAGTAGTGTGTAAAATGAATGTGGAGGCTGAAGAGGTTTGTGAAAGGAAATTCCTCTTTGCGGAAAAGATTGTAACAGTCAAGAGATTCCTACACCACATGTAGAACTTCAGCACTGTTTCTTTGGCCATGACAAGGTGCCGTGGCAAAAGCATGGACATTTGCTGCTTAGAACACCCACACTAGTGATCATGGAATCCTAGAATCATTCAGATTGGAAAAGACTCTTGGGATCATTGAGTTCAACCATTAATCCTGCTGTACAAAGTTCACCCCTAAACCATATCCCCCAGCATCACATCTAAATGACCCTTAAACACATCCAGGAATGGTGACTCAACTGCCTCCCTGGGTAGTGATGGGTGCAGTAAAGTGTTGCTGGAGAGTGAGGGCAACTTCTGGTCTCAAGAACCCTTTGCAGGATGCAGTGCATCACGTGTCTGTGCTTCTGTCTCCTGTTTCTGTGTCTGAGCTATTTGTTCTGCTTTTAAGATTCTGTCCTCAGGGACAGGAATCCCCTCAAGAGTATTGATGCTACGCTGCCTGCTCAGCATCAGTGCCTGCTGTTCCTGCCCAGCTAACCAGTCATGATCTTTTTGCAGGTGATAGTGTCCCGGGGTGGTCGCTTTTTGGAAGCCCCAGTCTCAGGAAATCAGCAGCTCTCTAATGATGGGATGCTTGTGATCCTGGCAGCTGGCGACAGGGGTTTGTATGAGGACTGCAGTAGCTGTTTCCAAGCGATGGGGAAGACCTCTTTCTTTCTAGGTAATTGAAACACAAAACACTTCTGAGTCAGTGCAAGGACTAGGAATTCCAGCAAGGAGTCTGGGAGGCATTTGTGTCATTTGTTTCTTGTCTCTTTGGGCAGTATGGGAAAATGGCCTGCTGTTATCATAGAATCAGAGAATGGCCAGGTTGGAAGGGACCTTAAAGATCATCTAGTTCCAACCTCCCTGCCATGGGCAGGGATGCCAATCACTAGACCAGGGCCAGGTTCCCAGGGCCACATCCAGCCTGGCCTTGAACACTGCCAGGGATGGAGCATCCACAGCCTCTCTGGACAACCTGTGCCAGTGCCTAACCACCCTCTGGGTAAAGAACTTCCTCATAATCTCCAATCTAAATTTCCCCTCCTTCATCTTATAACCATTTCCCTTGTCCTATTACAATCTGACCAGCTGAAAAGTCTCTCCACTTCTATCTTATAATCCCCCTTTAGGTACTGGAAAGCTGCTATAAGATCCCCTCAAAGCCTTCTCTTTTCCAGGCTGAATAACCACAACTCCCTCAGCCTATCCTCATAGGGGAGGTTTTCTAATCCTTTAATCATCTTTGTGGCCTCCTCTGGACTCACTCCAACAGGTCCACATCTTTTTTATGCTTTTTTTAATGCTCCTGGCTGCTTTTGGAGCCTTCAGCCTAAGTTTTGTTTCTTGAATACTGGCTTATTTTGGAGGATCTGTGATGCTTTGTATTTTAAATCATACTCTCCCTTCCTTGGAGTGCTTGAAAAATGGGTATGTTTTTGAAGTCTTTCGGGGGAAGGGAGAGCTGCCAAGTGCTTGATTTGAGGAGTGTAGTAGTCTTAATACTGTGTGGGATGGGGAAGCAAGGCTGCTGTTTCTCTTCTGGGGGAGTGGCCAATGGTATGTCTTGCTCCCAGGTGAAGTAGGCAATGCTGCCAAGATGATGCTGATTGTGAACATGGTCCAAGGCAGCTTCATGGCAACGATAGCAGAAGGACTGACTTTGGCTCAAGTGACTGGCCAGTCGCAGCAGACCCTTCTGGATATCCTCAATCAGGGACAACTTGCCAGCATCTTCCTGGACCAGAAGTGCCAAAGTAAAGTTCTCTTACATTGTTTCATTATAGGACTTTTGTCACAACCTAGCAGTAGTTCAGATAGTGGCAGAAGGGAGGAAATAACATCTCATATTAATCAGCCTGGGATTCTGGGTATTATAAGCATTATGGAAATGAAGAGCTGAGTTCCATTTCTTCCCCTTCATAGCCAGGGCTTCTGAGAATTCACTCCAAGTTCTGCATTGTCTACAGCCTGTTTAAGACTTTAGTTCACAGTGAGAGTTTCATCAGGGCAGGATAATAAATGAGATGGAGGGCAAGCTGCTAAGGAAACTGAGCTCCCTTTGTCAGTGGGCAATAGTGATGTTATCCACTGTGGCCAGATGAAGCTAGAGAGGAGAGAAACAAGAGCTAAAAGCAGTGTTCCTGATGATGAGCATGGCAAAGGGAAGATTGATGTTGAATTGCATGCCCTTGCAGTGTGGGCATGATATACTTTTGTCAGATACAATGTGCTTACTCTTTGCACACGTTCATCTCGACAGATATCTTGCAAGGAAACTTTAAACCTGATTTCTACCTGAAATACATACAGAAGGATCTTAGATTAGCTATTGCACTGGGCGATTCTGTCAACCACCCAACTCCCATGGCAGCTGCTGCCAATGAGGTAAGAGATGGTCAGGGGTCAGGCAGGTGGTGCTCAACGTTTCTGCAGTTGAATTCTTTGTCAGGAAGAGACAAAAATCTGACAATGACATCATCTCTAATACAAGGGAACAGTGATTGAAATATATTTTGACTGGGATGGAATTTGGTTTGTTTTAATTGGAGAAGCCCTCAGAATGTCAAATCAGTAAATAGATGGCATCTACAAGACTTGGCATGTTCTGATCTAATTACTTGACCTACTGATCAGTTATCTGGTTTGCAGTAGTCAGTCAAGTAATTTTTCTGCTGGGGAGAGGCTTTGCACAAGAGTGGGCACTGATCCTTCTCTAATTTCTCTTCTCTAGGTCTATAAACGAGCAAAAGCATTGGACCAATCAGACAACGACATGTCTGCGGTGTACAGGGCCTACATCCACTAGGCTGCCCCCTGCTCGCTGTTCATACTATGATTATTGATTTAATATTATTATGATACTGGGTTTTAACTCTGGACCAGTCCATCTCTGTCTCTCTATTTCCTTTTATAAACAGACTCTGAGATCTGCCATGGAGGCAGCTGCTGCAGTGAGCCTTCCCCTGGTGGCAGAAGCGGGGAGGAGGGGGCTCGGATTGGTGCGCTCTGATTAGAAACAAATCCATGCCATGCACTGACAGTCACGGGACAGAACAGCGGCGGCTTGTTCAGAAGCTCTGCGGCTCCTCTGCCACACACCTGCTGCTTGGCTGCTTTCATTTTCCTCTTTGTATGCTTGTCCCAGATGCTGTTTCTAATGATCCTTTTTCTCCTTTGCTGTGAAATAATGTGTGTGTTGGACTCTGCATCGAGGGGACAGGTGACATACATCCCATCTGCCTGTGAATATCACTAAAGTCCTTGGTCCCAAGTCAGGTGAGGAGCATTCCTGTTAATCGGCCACTGTTAGAGAACAAAGCACCTCCCATGGAGGAGAATGGCACTTCCAGAAGGTAATGGGGTTGCATGCCACACTGTCTTGATTCTGTTTCTTTTTAAACATCCACCTTCCCAGCACTGTGATGGAGGAATTCCTTGTACTATTAAGAAGAACAGATTGCATCCGTGTCTTCCCCTGTACAGACAACTGTAGCTTAGAGAACTCAAACCTTACTGAAAATGAGAGAATGCCAGTGTAAATGAGCCTCCTAAAAGGCTAATCACAGCTGCCTATCTCACAGACAGCACTGGAAATCAACATGTTTGCATAGAAAATTGCAAGAGAAACAAAGAACCTAAAACTGGGCCAGAGATACTTTATTTGGGGAAGGAACAAACCTTAGGGTTGCTTCTGGTCTTAGCCTATGTTGTTTTACTTCTTGTACTTCTTGAGGTGTCTTTTGCTGGGTTGTTTGGGGCTTTTTTGGGAGGGATTTTGTTTGTTTGTTTATTTGCCCCCCCCCCCCCCCCCCCGCC
>VWZO01011178.1:1115-16864 GCA_013396975.1 Bucco capensis | reverse complement strand
CTTCCGGGGTGCTATTTTCTCCATTGCCTCTAGTCCTGTAACCGACTACCACATAATAAAGCCTGGCCCCATCCTCCTGCCCCCCATGCTTTAAGCATTGCTAAGCTCTCCCCTCAGTCTGCTCCTCTCCGGGCTAACCAGCCCCAACTCTCTCAGCCTCTCTGCGTGAGTGACGTGCTCAAGTCCCCAGTAATGTTAGTAGCCCTTCTCTGGACCCTCTCCAGAAGTTCCCTGCCTTTCTTAAACAGGGGAGAGCAGAACTGAACATGATACCGCAGCTGTGGCCTCACCAGGGCCCGGCTGAGGCCGCAGGCCCTGCTTCCGTCTCTCGCCCCCTCTGCCCCGCCCCGCCTGGTGTCAGCTGCTGCGCCACGCCCTCGCGCTGCCCAATCCAGCGCCGCGTTGCCGGGCGGAGGCTGTGCCGTCGAGCGGCTGTGGGCGGGCTGAGGGCCGTGCCGAGGGCGCCGCGAGGGGGCGGGTCGGCGACAGGATGGCGGTGGCGATGGCGAGCGCGGCGGAGCGGGCGGTGTTGGTGAGTCGGACTGAGCTCGCCGTTGTCGTGGCAACCCATGAGCGGCCCCGGGCGGCAGCAGCCCTAGCAGGAGTTCCGCAGGCCGTTTTCCGGCTGGCCGGGCCCGGGTGGAGGAGCCGCGCTGCCTGGCTGGCCCTTAGCGGCGGCCAGGCCGTTCTCTGCAGTCGGCGCCTCTAGGTCGTTCTTTGCCGCCGGCGCCTACGCTGAAGCACTTTGTGAGGGCCACCCGGTTACCGCTGCGTGGCCCTGAGACAGCTGCTCAGGCCCGCAGGGCAGTGCCTGGGTACCGGCCAGACATGCTTTCGGGCCGGCGCCGTTGCCGTGCTGCCCTCAGGCCCGCGCCCGTGGGCGCCTCCAGACTCCCCCTGAACTGCTTTAATGGCCCTCGCCCTGGTGCGCGCTCCCCGAGCCGCGATCGGTGGCACTCCTTGCGCGGACTTGGGTGAGTCCCGAGGCAGGTCGGTGCCGGAGGCAGTCCTGCTGCTGGTGAATGGTGACCTCTATTTGTCCCTTGTCAGTCTAACAGGCTGCTTGGTGGAAGACCAGAAACGGTAGTCCGGCATGTTAAAGCAGCCTTGTTGATTTGGTAGAGATAGGCAGGCTGATGTTGAAGACATCTCTGGGGACATCAGCTGCAAGATGATGCCCTTCCTATCTTAGAGATACATCTAGGCTAGGTAAAAAGCTGCATGTGAAAAGCAGATTTTTCTCAAGTTAATGTGATTTGGAATGCTGTGACTAGCATTTCTCAAAAATACGAATGCGCACAGACATGGTGAATGAGCTTGACTTAGTCTGAAATTAGTACAGTAGGGGAAGATCTTTGATTGTGGGGATGAAAGACACCAATGATGGTTTGAAGTAGAAACATCTGCGTGGTGACAGTGGGGTGGTGTAGGCACTGAAGCTGTCAGCTTCACCACGTGATTTTTGTTCTTCTGAGAGCCTGGAGGTGAGTGACTATTACAGAGAATGAAAGAGCAAGGAATCTGTATGTCAGTGTCATGCCAGGAAACCCAGAACAGGATTAAATGGTGAAAGTCAGTGATCCTGAACCCATACTAGTTTGAGGGATAACAGAGAATCTTTCCTAGGTTGGTTGTGTGTATCTGCTTTAGGTGAATGTTTGTTGAAACATACCTGTCCTTATCCTACTCTTTGTTCAGGTAACTCTTGCATAAGGTGATGACATTCCAGTGACAAGTTATTTGTGTTTCTCATGGTGAGCAGAAACTGTCTAGTGAAGAAACCACAGGCTTAAATTTCCAATTCTTTTGTATCAAACTGCTCAATTCATTCCCTTCCAGTACTTCCCACATGGAAAATTTCTCCCCCCTTGCAAGGTAGCAAGTGTCAGTCTCTTTTCTGCTTGCTTCTGTCCCCATTGCTCTGATGTTCTGAGTGAGGTCTTGTAGTTTAACAGGACTTCTTAGCTGTGGTTTGAGGATGTGCTTTATTCAGGCTTCTCCATGGCAGACAGCTGCCTGAGGCCTGGTGTGGCATCCTTAGATTCTGAACTTGTTGTTACTGAATTACTGTTACCCTCTTCTCAGTTTAGCTTGCTTTATTTTCAGGCTGCTATTGCTTGGTAAAATGTCACTAGGGGGAAGGGAGAAGCACTTCAGGTTTTGTCTTTGTTTCTCACCATCTAATTGGCAACAAATTTGTCCACACTTTCAGTCTGTTCCCCGTGTGACTGTAATTGGTAAGGGATCTCCCTGTCTGTATCTCAACGAGCTTGTTTCTTCCCCTGTCCTGTTGAGGAGGAGGAGTGGGAGAGGCTAAATGGGTGTCTGGCAGCAGCCAGCCAATGTAAACCCACCCCAGCAGCTTCAAANACCAGGGGCCACAGGAGACCCCAAGTGATTTTCAGACTGTGCCTGACCCCAGATTTTAAAGCAGCAGGATCTGCACTTTGCTCTGAAATTCACGTCCCATGCTGCCTGTTCTTCCCTAATTCTGTGATTATTGGTCCAGTAGTTTCTACGAATGATGCTTTGTTAAAGTCAAAACAAGAATGAGGACTATTCCTTTGGTTGGGGTGGAGAAGTGGAGATTAAGGCCTCTGAACAAATCATAAGGAAATCTTTTTCTTCTGCTAGTGCATGATTTAAACACTGCTATCTTTCCACAATGTAGGAGGAAGAATTCAAATGGCTTTTACAAGAAGAGGTCCATTCTGTTTTGAAACAACTGCAGGAAATTTTGAAAGTAAGTTTAATTTGCTTCATCTCTTTTTTGTGTTTGAGTTAGTTTGCTCTCCCACAGGAGGAATGGTGGTAGATTTCTCCTGTAGGAAAATATACTTGCTAGAGGATGCACAGAAAGGTCCATTATACATGTCCAGTGCTGTCCCAAGTGTTTGCTTGCCATCCGGTCTCAAGGACTTACAATGAAGCTGATTTTCCCTAGATTGCTGTATTCTTGATCCATTTTGCTGAGAGAGCTGCATGGGCAAGGTACATGGAGGCAGCCAGACCTCTGCCAGGCATCTGCCTGAAACAATAGAAATGTTTTTTGAAACAGGGCATCTGGATCTGCCTGTAGCTGTCATGTGGTGCTGGAAATGAGCATGATAGCCTTTAGCTGACAAGCAGTAATTAGTAGTATGTGCTCTCCTCATTCAGAACTATCCTTCCCTTGATATACCCACTTCTCTTCTGTACCTGTCCCTTTCAGAGGTGAGAAGTGTTTTAGCTGAACCATGCCTGCAGCACCTCTCACCAGCCTGAGCTTGGGCTGCCAGGTTTAGCCATGTCCAGGAAGCCAGGTAGTGAAGTGACCAAAGGGGACTGTGTACATCAGAGTTCACCACTGTCCTACTAGGTTAGCTTTCAACAGGCCTAGCCCCTTAACGCTGTGGGGTTTTGATGGGAGTTAGTGGGTGCTGCAAGAGCATGAGCAAAAATGTGGAGGTGATGAGTGGCTGCTAGAGAAGGTAGAAGTGCCATAGTGCTGACGACTCAGTAGCAGGTAACAACAACCTGCAATATCTGTGCACATCGTTTTTTTGTTACAGTTTTATGGGTGAGGTGTGATTAAAGTATAACCAGTTAGGAGGGCTGGTTTTCATTCCAGACTTCCCACATGGGTAAGGGATCTGTGGTGCTTGTGCCCTACAGTTCAGGGCAGCGAGCGTGCTGAGAAGAGGGAAGAATCACAGCCCCTCCCAGGAGCATGTAGGCCTGTGCAGAGTGCTGCTCCTGCTGTGGCCAGCCTGGCAACCCCTCTAGGCACTGGCCACCTTGCCTGGCTCTGGAGCGTGGATTTTCTGATGCCTTTTGCCATGAGCTGCATGAACTGAGCCCTTTCCTGGGCTATGCCTGTCCTCAGGAGGATGAGGCAAAATCCGTGTGCTCTGCCAGTTGGGTTGCAGAAGGCTTGCAGAGGTGACTGCTCTGCATTTGGCTACTTGCTGGTATTGTGTTTCAGCTCTTGCCTTGTCTTTGTTCCTGGTAGCGGTGCAGCAGGCCGAGGTGGCCACTCCAGCACTCACTTTGTCCTCTCTTTGGCAGGAGGCATCTCAGCGGTTTGCCCTGCCCGCGAGTGGCTCGGGAGGAGCTGTCAAGCAGGAGAACTTTGTGCTGAGCACGTCAGGGTAAGAGGTGGTGGCAGGCAGTGGGTCACTGCTGCTCTGCCAGGCCACTCTGGTGAGGGCTGCTGCCTCCAGCCTGATACAGCCTGTGGCTGTGCTGGGGCCTTTGCTGCAGTAAAGAGGGGTTCCTTGGGCACCNCAAGCTCAATATCACAGCCCTGAGGACTGAATATGACCTCTGTGGCATGGAATCCCTTATTTTGACTAAAACTAGGACACTGTGGCAATGGCTCAACAGCACCCCTCAAGTGAAGGGGTTTTCTTAAGTAGGACATTTCATATCACAGAAAGCAAATGAAGGAACTCTGATGGCAGATGAATGTAAGAGCCTGTAGCTGTGTTCCAGGGCTGCCTTAGCCAGAGCTGTGCTGTTTCCTACAGACACCTGTAATAGAATTGTTGATTCCTGAGCACATGCTGGTGTGATGCATCACTGTGCTGCTGTCAGCAGTTTTGCCAAGGGGCATTTTACTTATTCTGGGCACAGGAAATTGCTGTTGCAAGACTGACTTGGATTTTACTCTTTTCTTAGTGTCTGACTCTGACTGTGGACAAATCTTAACCTTTGTTTTAATCTCCCTAAAACAGCAACAATAAATCTACTTGCCAAAGAGCAAACTGAGACCTATGCAGAAGGTGCTATAGAAGTGCAATTTTTCTGCAATAACTGTCCATTTTTTGATCTTCAGCATAGGCCTTGGTCAAATTAGCTGCATTCTGGCAGAGGTTACAAGCTTGTTGCAAAGGTAGTAGACCCTTAGTGCTTCTTAGAAACAGCATGGAGAACATTATTCTAGAGTGGTGTAGTGATTCTATATTGGGTTTGAAGGTTGTATTCTTCAGATCTTAAAGCTGATTCCAGTTTTCATTCATTGTTACTGCAAGGTGGATCTTAAAAAGTGTCATCTGAAGAGTCTTTTTTTAGTCTGTTAAAATGTAAGGTATGGCTAAACTGAGTTCATGAAGGTCCAGGTGCTCTCGTCTTCCCTCACTGTTGATGTGAGCCATCTCACAGGACCTTTTAAAGGGTTTGGGGGTTTTTTTTGTTTATTTAGGGTTTTTTTTTTTCTGTTGAGGGGGAGGCAGGGTGGGATTTGTAGTTTTCCACTCCTGTATGAACCGTGTAGCACCCCAATGTCACTAATTCATCTAATACCTTGTGTTTGTGCCTGCTAAAGCTGTTTGTAACTGCAACCAAATTGTTGATAGGTAAAATACGAATCGAGCATGACACCAGAAATGGATGTTGTGTTTTAGGCAGGACAGTTAGAGTGAGGTGGCTCATAATGAATATGACAGCAGTAGGTCATAGGCCAAGAAGAGGGGACTTGAAAGTTTGTGTAGAGTTCATCAGCATCCCCCAACTGACCCCTGGGAGGAGGGGAGCTTGTGTAGCTGCATGAGACAGGGAGGGACAATGTCGAGTTGGCAGTTTTGGTAGGTGTCTCTTGCCTCCTGTGACTTGTGTTAGCCAGCTCTTTCTTCTCATTCCAGCACAGACCAGGTGAAAGGTGTGTTGACGCTGCAGGGAGATGCCTTGTGTCAAGCTGTGAGTACTTGCCATGGTTCTTGCTTTGTACTACCATCAAGAGGTGGGAGTCATCCCTATTATGCTTTGATGACCTCAAGGGAGAGGTCACCTTTGTTATGCTTTACCAGTGATCAATAAGTATTCTGTGTCAGTCTTCCCTGATGGGCCTTAAATCCTTAGCATTGCAGTGACTGTTGAAATTTGTGGAGATCCAGCATCTAGCTCGCCCTCACCACTCTGTGGTGGGTGATGAAGTCTACATCCATGGGGATTCCTTGCCTTGAATAGCTTTGTTGTCTAGTACCAAATTTCCTTGGGAGCTTTCTGAGATGAGGTCATGTGTCTTGCATGGGTCTCCAGTCACTGAATGTCTTTCAGCTTATCCTTACTGTTAGCATCTTCCTGTAGGAGGAGTGAGGTCCTGGCCATGCCAGGAGTGCTGAAAGCAGCTTGCCACGATGGTCTGGGAGACGTAACGTGGTGGGACTGGCAGTCTCCAAGTTCTGCACATGGCGACTGCTTGCTCTCACCTTCTTGTTTCTTTCTTCAAGGATGTTAATCTGAAAATGCCCAGAAATAACCAGCTCCTGCACTTTGCATTTCGGGAGGACAAGCAATGGAAACTCCAGCAGGTACTGTTGGCTTGAGATACCTACCCCTCTACAGCATCTGCATCCTCCAAGCAGTAGCTGTAGTCCCTTGCTTTCTGAGAGAGAAGGTTATGGCCATCCCACATTAGATCCAGTGGTAAAAGCTAAGGGAGGAAACAGATGCAATGAAATTCAGTTGGGGTGCTAGGAGGGGAAGGTGGATTCTACTTGTTCCTGAAACTCCAGTGAGCTGAAGGCTGTCTGCATAGCAGTCGTAATCCTTTAAAAGGAGTTTCTAGGATGCCTGTGCAATCTGACCTTTTGTTTCTTTGTAAAACCCAGGCTAGCAGGGCAAAGAGCAATCTCAGAGGTTTTGAGTAGTTTGCTTTTATTCTCTTACAAAAGCATGTCTTTGTGCTGAGAGCAAATCTTGCTGCATTGTGCTCTTGCAGCATAGCTGAGTTGCCCAAGTTAAGGAGTTAAAGGGATGTGGCTGTCCAGAACACTGAATCTCTTTCACACCATTTTACTGGAAGAGACCTGATTTCAGGACCTGGTCTAGTGCGTGATCTTGAAGACACAGTTTCCCACAGTTACATCATCATAGCTGAGTAAGTTGGATAAATATCTATTCCAAGGGCTTCGCTGTGCCATGGCTCAGATTCTTCTAGGTGCTGGGTGCCTTTGGTATCAATGGCTGCTTTGGCAGGGCAGTGAAAGCTCTGCCTGTTAATAGAAGTCAGGAAAATGGTGATCTTGAATGTTCACGCCAAACTTGACTAAGTTTGTTTCTGCCTCACAACAAGGCAAAGAAGTTTTTGTGACAAGGCTCAGCTGCCAGTGCATCCGATTTTCTGGCAGATTGTACTGCTTCCTGCTTTATAGGCTTTTACCACCTTTCATGGAAAATACCTTCCTTGATTTACTTGTGTCAAGGGTTAGGGCTGGGCCAACCGCCAACCCAGGGACAGATATTCTCTGTTATCCCCTTTTCCCCCACTCCAGGGAGAAAAAGGGGAAATTAACAGAGAGAGAGAGAGACTTGTGAATTGGAAATGAAACTTAAACTGCTTTAATGAAAATAACAAGAAAATGAACTAGATATATATATGTGTATATATACACACACACTCACAAAACCAATACCAGAACCAGCCCCCCTTGGTGGCAGCTATGTCACCACTGATGCTGGAGCAGGCGGACAGCAGCAGCTGGGACTCAGGCTCAGGAGGCTGGAACCTGGAGCTCAGGCACTCTAGAATTGAGATGGAAGGCAGAAGAGGTAGAGTCCTGAGGAACAGAGCTGGGCTGCTGATCTTCACAGGGCTCAGGTGCTTAACCTTCTGGCCAGGTAGAGATTCAGACCTCTCCTTACATATACTAGTTGTTGATTAGGTGCTAGTTAGCTTAATTAAGCAGCTGTTTTGCTTGGGTCTTAGGCCTCATGCAAGAGACTCCAAGGCCCAAGCTCAATATCACAGCCTCAAGGACTGAATGTGAGCTCTATGGCGTGGAATCCCTTATTTTGACTCAAACTAGGTTAACTTGCATGAGTTTTGTGTTATAATGTTGTTCAGGTGTGGAATGTGAGTGCCTAAAGGACTGTGCAGAAGAATTGACAGTGATTTTGTGGAGATCTTTGTCCTGTCTAAATGAAAAATGAGCATCTGCAAGTATTGTGAATTTCTTCCCTTAGTGAGTGGTGCCAGTTGGAGTTTCGTTTCTCTGTGCAAAGTCATTGGTAAGAAATTGTATTATAGGCACATTTTTGAGGAACACAAGTGCAGGCATACAAGTTTTGAGGAAATTTGTTAGAAAACAGAGCACAATGAAGAGGGGATAGGAATGAAGCAAGTCCTTGTAACAGCAGGGTTAGCATTACTGGCTTAGGTAACACTGCCACAGTAACCTAGCTAGCTTGAAAGTGTGCCAGAGGTGTAAAGGCTGGAGATGGTGGTGCTTACAGATACCATAGCCCAGGGACCTGCAGAGCCTCTCTGCAGTCTAACAGTGGACTTTATCGTCTCTCACTTCTCTCTGTAGCCTCCAGTGCCTTGTGCTAAGAGCAAGGCTGTTCTGTGACCCCTGAACTGCAGATGCAGAGGAACTGGTGCCTAGACCTGTGTTAGGGAGGCCTCTGCAAGGCTGAGCTGGGATTTGAAGCTGCTGGGGAGCAGTGTAGATGTGTCAGCCTACACATATCCTGAGCTGTGTTATCCATCTCCCAGCAGCAACTGCTCATAAAGAATTCCCTGCTTACCTTTTCCATTTATTGCACCCTCTGATTTACCCCTTCATTTTTTCAGTTTTCCTGCTGCTGCCCGGAACTGAACAGAAGTCACTTCCTCCCAGAGCCGTTTTCTTCTTCCTTTGGTTTATTCTTGCTCCCTTGAAAGCACTGGGATACATCTCTCATCCTGTTCTGAAAATTGTCTCCTGGCTGCAAGCAGTCTAGCTTAAGAAGCACTAAGGCTAACTATGTCCTTAGTTTGGTCAAGTTCCACACAAGCAGTATAATGGCAGATTCTTACTGCTGGAGATAACTCTCAGCCCCAACTATTATAGTTTAGAAGGACTCTGGAGGTAGCCAGAGATGCTATATTCAAAACCAGTGTTTGCTACTCATTGCTTCTGTTGATGTTATTTATGTCATTGGTTTTAGCTCTAACAGTTCCTAAGGAAAAGGATTCATTTTTCATCTTGCTAGACCCAACTGCCATATACCATCAACAGTGAGAATTCCTACCTGAACTGTCATGATCAGAGTTCTCCCAGGGTGAGAGTGCCTGATGTCACTCCTCCTTCAGGGCACTAGCAATCCAGTCCTTGAGTGAGGAACCCAGTAATGCATCTGAGCAGCAGTGGTGGTTTTGTTAGTGAGTATCTGGTAGTCAGAGAGAAATGGCCTTAACATTGGAGAAGTCAGCGTAAGAAAATGCCAACGAGATAATGGGGGAAACCTCTACTTCCTAGTGTGTATTACAGAGTGTTTCTTTAACAGGGCTGCATTTATACCTTTGCAGATCCAGGATGCTAGAAACCATGTTAACCAAGCCATTTACCTGCTTATGAACAGAGATGTAAACTACCAGTTCAAAACAGGCTCGGAGGTTCTCAAGGTGAGGAGAAGCCCTCTCTGCTTGGGTAGGAACATGTGTTTTTCTTCCCTCCATTTGTTGTTTTAAACACAGTTAATGTGCATTAATGCCTGGAGTCTCTTACTGGAAATGGACTCCCCAGCTGTACCCATATGTACCTGTCTCAAGGAGTATCTGTGTGACCTCATGTTTGATATGAATCTATACCAATTTAGCATCAGTAATAGGGTTGAACATCATGGTGAGTGGTGAGGGACCTGAGCAGTCATGCCCTGTGGCACAGCAATTATTTTCTGGGAGCATCTCCCTTGATCTTTTTTGGATGATGTGGTTACACAGCTCATGCTTTTTCCTATCAGTCAGTGCTTTTCGGGAGAGAGGTGAGGCAGTCATCAGCAAACAAAAGATTACAGTTAGTACCTGTGATTTACTGATAGTTTGAAAGTGACTTCTCACTTCCTAGCAGTAGTTGGTGCAGTCTGATCCAGATCAGCTGTTGTGTGGCAATAAAGCTCAGCCCTCTACTAGGAAATGCTCTCTGAAGCTACCACAGTTTCAGCTTACTCCTTAGAATCTGTCACGATATCAAACATGAGAAAGCTAAACCTTTTTAGTCTCCACTAATTCCTTTTTACTTTTGAATGGAAGTGGGGGGCAGAAATTAGTCATACTATAAAATGCCTTCATCTTAGCTGTCATAAGCTCTGTAACAGACATGTAACTTTCTGCTTATTTTCTGGAAAAGGAAGTCTGTCTGAATAGAGCCTTTGAACTGTGGTTTCTGGTAGAGTTGGACTGACAATGAGCTGGCTCTTCTCTCTAGTGCCCTAGCTTGTAGATGGTTATGAACAGGGGAGGCCCATTCAGCAGTTACTGTACCTCTGATTTGGGACTGGAGACAGCTAGGACACAGCATGTTGTTTTTCCTTAATGCCTGCTCTTTAGAAGAGCTGATGATGAATTCGTTGATACCAGTGCCTGGTATTAAACACTCCTGGCCTGCCTCACAGGTGTCTATGATGGTGGTAGCAGTTCAAGCACATATATGTGGGAACCACCCCTTCCCACTAAGTCCCTGAATTCCTGGAAGGCAAAGGTGGGGTGGTGGTGGTTTTAATGCTTGCAACAGGCTTTGGGATTCTGCAGCATGCTGTCTAGAGCTGTCCAGGGGTTTCCACTTAGCAGTGTGCTGTGTGTTATCTTGTAGCTTATGGATGCTGTGATGTTACAGCTCACAAGAGCCCGAAACAGGCTTACCACTCCAGCCACTTTGACTCTCCCAGAGATTGCCTCTAGTGGTCTCACAGTAAGTATGCAGTAAGTATGTAGTGGCCCAGATCTCCATGCAGTCTAGCAGCACACAATGGTTTGAATATTGTGCTGCACCCTAGTGGAAGTGGATTTTCGAAGTGTCTCCTGAGGCAGAAAGAAAGAGGTGAAGTAGGTGCAAACCCTGAGCATTTTTGACTGCTCTGTATCTTCCTGTGGGAGGGCAGATGCCTTGGGTGTGAGGGCTCTGGTTCTTAGAGACTAAGTTCTGTTCTCTGCCCAGGAATCTTGTCCAGGCATGACTTGCCCTTTTGAACACTACTCCATCCTCTTTTGTTACCATTGTGCACACAGCATTTGATCCAAAGGAACAACTATTGCCTGCAAAGCTGCTCAGTCTTTAATGTCCCTCTCAATAATGGGGTAACTAGAGTATGGCTTAGAAACATACAGTGATTTCCAAGCATTAGAAATAATGATCCTTTCACTGACAAAGAAACTACTTGTTTTCTCACCAGAGAATGTTCACCCCTGCTCTGCCTCCAGATGTCCTTGTGAACTTCTATATTAACCTGAATAAGCTGTGCCTGACTGTCTACCAACTCCATGTGCTGCAGCCCAGCACAACCAAGGTGATGCCTACTATCTCTTGAACCTTGTTTCTTTAGCTCTCCCTGGGTGCCCCGAGGACATCACACTGCTCCCTGGTGTGATGCCTGAGATAATGCAGCAGTGTCTGTAACTGCTGATAAGTGTCTGACAGATCTGCTGCAGCCAGAACTCTGGCATGGCCACTTAGCCCAGGAGAAAATACGCTGCAGAAAGCCAGTCACTGTCTTTTGCTGAGTAGTGCTTTTATCTTACAGTAGCTTTTGATAATTTGGAAGGGCATAACTGTATTCATCCAGTTTATGCCAAAGTAGCATCTTGGGTTTTCTGAGTGGAGTTTTGATGGATACTTTTTTGCTTCACTTGTTGCATTTGAGTCAACTTGATGTCCTGAAAAAAGAGAGTGAAACTCTTATGCTTTATGAAATGCACTCCTTTCATAAGGGTATTTTTCTGGATCTTCTCACCTTATTTTTGTGGTGCTAAAATTTGTAGCTAAGTTGGACTCAGCCACTGTGTCGAATTTTCTTCGTGAAGGAGCAGGAAGAGATCAAGTAACATGAATGCTCCATATGAGAATGGAGCATTCAGGCAGACACATTATAGGCATTTCTTGATACCAGGCTACTGAAAGCGCAAGCCTTAAACATTCTTCTTCTAAGCAGTTTGTTTACTGTGTCAAAAGCCTAATGACTTTTCCCTTTTCTTCTAGAACTTCAAGCCTGCTGGAGGGTCAATTTTACACAACCCTGGAGCCATGTTGTAAGTACACCTGCTACAAGAGCTGTGTATGCTGAGGATGAGATCCAAATGGTTGTGTGCAGCTTTGATTGTAGCATCTGTTAAGTGGAGAAGCTGGACTGAGTCAGTGTGCCTGTGAATGCACAGGTGCCCATAATAGTGTTTCTTTAATGACTTAGCTGTAAAGGCCCAACTAGGTGATGTTTCAGGATACAGCTCACTCATGCAGTGCCATGAGTTTGTCTAGAGGTGAGAGGTGCCAGCCAAAATGAACATTAAGTTATTTGCATTGCCATCTGCATTTCCTGCCTTTGTGCCTCTCTGGAAAATGGTCAAGTTTCTATCTTAACCCTGTCAGATTTAGCTTAGCTCTAAATCTGGTCAGAGGTAGACTGAGAGTTTGCATTCTGTAACTTTGCCAGGTGCTGTTGTCAAAGCAGTAGAAATCATCATAATGTTTTCTGTGAGAATGGGGGACAGTTGAGTTTTGTGTTCTGTGCTGCTGTGTGTACAGCTGTGCTCTTTTTTCTCCCCATCCCAGTGAGTTTGGTAACCAGCGGTATGAAGTCAGCCATGTCCATAAAGTGGAGTGTGTTGTCCCATGGTTAAATGATGCCCTTGTCTTCTTCACAGTTTCACTGCAACTTTGCCAGCAACTGAAGGACAAGGTAATGGCCTTAGAAAAGGGGATTTGCTTTTGAACTCTGGTTTTTCAGATCTCCTAAAAATCTGATGTGATGTTATTCTGTATAACTTACGTACAAACTGCAAACAAGCAGTGGGTCAGTGTTCTGGAGCCAGGGAGCAGACTGGCACTGCCTAGTGGACAGCCATCTGGGATAACTGTAGTAGTGTGGCAGATGTCTTTGCTCAGCTAGTGACTAGATGGAGAGGAGCAGTTCTGTTCTCAGTCATGAGCCAGTTGTGAGGAAGTGCCAGGGTGCTGGAGAGGAGGCATGGAGACCTCAGCAAACTAGATTTCAGTAGACCAGTGTTCACTTCCAGCTTTGCAGCTTACCTGGCTGCTACCTTGAGCAAGTAACTTTGTTTTCCAAGCCTCTTAAGTGGCAATAGAAGTAAATGTGCCCTTCTGCACTGCAGTGCTGGAGTGTGTAATGCTGTGAAGTTCAATCTTCACCCACCCATTATATGTTCTCTCTTCTATGGCCCAAGAGGTACAGGAACTTACCTGCTTTTCTTCTTGCTTTCTAGATCTCTGTTTTCTCCAGTTACTGGAACTACAGGCCATATTAATCCTCTGTGGAGTGTCCAAGCCATTACAGCTTTTCCAGTGTGTCTCTGTTTGTTCTCAACATGCCAGCTGAGTCCGGGTCAGCCCAAGGAGTGCTGTAGCTCACTGTGATATGGCCCTCCATAGGGCAGCATCAGTGTATCCAGAGACACAACTTGAGTAGCCTTGTCTGGGCCTGCTGCATAAGCAGGGCACCAAGCAATGCTGTGTGGTTGGCAGGAACTTCCACCTGGCTCTGTTCTCCTGTGGGTTTTGCAGCTTACACATTCCAAGCCTCTGATGTGTTACAATAGCCCATTACAAGTGATGTGGAGCTCTGGACTGCTCTGGCTAACTGTATTTGCACACAGTGGTGTAACTAACAGCTGGACTAGGAGCTGGCTGGGAGGGGATGAAGATGGACTAATTGAATATGCCATAGAAAGTGTAGAGCATGTTGCTCCGTGAAGTAAAATATGTTGGTGTGATCTGGTGTAGCTGTGATTATGACTAGCCCACTCCTGTTTGTTCTGTCCAGGTCCATGTTACTGATTCCCCTTTGGGAATATTCTTATTTGCTGCTGTTTGAGCTTCCTTTTTTTTTTTCCCCCTAAACCCTAGCTGGGCCAGTTGTTTTTTTCCAGGTTAAGTCTCTTGTTTTCACTGCCAGCCTTTGGACTAGCCTCAGTACTTCGAGCTCAGCTGTGCAGTCTCACCCAGTACCACGTTGTTAACTACAATTTGCTGCCTACCTGTGGATGCTACAGTATGTAACTCATCCCTCTAGCCATTGATAACTGTGAAATAAAGTTCCTCAGACCTGCCACATGTACCTGGGCTGTCAGTGCTGAGAATGAAAGAGTTATAAAGGAAAGATGATTTGCTCTCTCACAAGTGAATGGNGGAAGAGGAAGAGAGCCTCTCTCTCACTTCATCTCCTCCTGTATACACAAAAATACATCATCTCTCTGTGCAGTTCATGATTTGTTGCCTGTTGTCTCTCTTGAATGATGTCTCGGGGTCAAGATGCAGCGGTGATTGTTTACATCTACGCAGGTGCGGAGTTTCACTTTTCTTCCTTATCAGTTCCTCTCGGCTCCTCCCAGTAAATTCTTTGGTGGGCGAAGAAAGGGGGAGGGGCAGAAGAAGTCTAGCCACTGACTCTTCTTAAAGAGATAATGTCCAAAATTCAAAAGGGAATATGATGTACAGAAAATCCTTAATGTCTCTTTTCTTTTCAATTTTTAAATCATTCCATGACACTCTTTTAGTTATTCATGCTGGATTATTGTTTACCTTATGGGAGGACAGTAGAAAGCTGCAAGGGCAGAGCTGGGCAACTCTTTGAAGGTTGGGCCTGGTTTGTGTAGCCTCAGCCCGGTGCTGAGTACTACCTGAAGGACTTTTCCAAACTTTCCATGATGGGCACGTTTAGAAGAGGCTTGTAGCAGGGTCTGGGGATTCCTCTCGAACAGAGTTCCACCACACAGTTTAACAAAGCAATAAAGGAGTTTTTATTGCTATGAAAACACTAAGTATCCCTAGCAAGCACACATACAGTTAACAGCATATCATACTGCCCGATTCTGCCTTAACATAAACAATTAACTCTTCACACATGCCTCAAAAGTTACCTAACTCTGTTTTGTACTGGTCTGGCCTATCTAGACCTGCTTCTACTAGTCTAAGTAATGCTATTTTGGCCCAGCCCCTCCTACAGACAGATGTTCATTCTTTGGATGGTCTCATTATTTTTGCAAGGACACAGAAAATTAACCATTTTCTGCTCACTTCCCCCTTCTGCTCTTTCATAATGTCCTTGCAAACTGGTTTAACATTTTGATTATCTTTCCTGATCCATTGTCCTCTGAGGTGGGCAACTGGCTTAACTTTAACACTTTAGTAGATTCATTATGATTCCTTAACACTTGACAATAGCAATCTCTAGCATTAAAGGACAAAAGGTATTCATACCCCAAACCTTAACACCAACACTGCCGCTGGCCTCCCCTGAGCTGCCCCGAATGGGACTGATTTTTCCATGAATTCTGGTTGGATTCCCGTGTAGAATCCTGACCTCCACCCCCATATCCACCAGTGCCTTACCTTGGCACAAATTAGTATTTGCCCAGCATAGAATGCATGTTGTAAGTGGTCAGGGGTCGGCATGTATTACATGGATTTGGGTCCCAGGGGCTTGGTCTGTTCCCTAGTCCATGATCTCTCAGACCTGCGCCTGTTCCAGCGTGGTCCATGGGTACATACTACCCTCGCCTGGGAGTGCACTAGGTGTAAGTGAAATGGACCCAAATGGTTCTGATGGTCTGAATGGAGCAGTTGGGTACCCATGGCTCTGCCTTGAGGTTCTCCTCTCTCTTTCCCTTTGCATGCCACAGGACAAATGTTTCTCTGATGCGTCTCATGTGCCATACTTCTTAACACAGAGAGTGGCTGCCCATCTATGGCTGCCCTTCTAATGTCCCTGTCTGGTAAGAGTCTGAATAACTGACCACGCTCTCTGGGGACCCTCTCACCCACCCAAGTACAAGAAGG
>VWZO01011173.1:10793-25480 GCA_013396975.1 Bucco capensis | reverse complement strand
GAGCTTCGTTCGCCAAGCCTAGCCACAACGTATTTAAAAAGATTAATATAATTAAAAATGTCCATGGCTTAGTTTTGAAAGGAATCACAGAGAAATGTGTATCAAGCAGATCCCATTTCTCTGTTGTCATTCTATGGCTGCTGGGAGTGCCTGAGCCTGTCACTGGTTCTGCAGGGCAGCAGAGAGAATGCCTGTGTGAGATGCAACAAGGTGGAGGATCTGCTCAACCTGGTGGCAGAGCTGAAAGAGGAAGCAGAGAGGTTAAGGAGTACCAGGGCGTATGAGAGGGAGATAGACTGGTGGAGGTGGGTCAGCAAAACTCTGCTACTTTAGACTCCTGGAGAGCAGACTTTGGACTGTTTAGGACCCTGGTTGAGAGAGTCCCTGGGAGACAATCCTGAAGGACCTAAATGCCTTCTTTGCCTCAGTCTTTAACTGTTAAATCAGTTATCCTCAGGGTACTCAGTCCCCTGAGCTGGAAGACAGGGATAGGGAGCAGTGTAAAGCCCCCTTAATCCAGGATGAAACAGTTGGTGACTTGGTATGCAACCTAGACCATTGCAAGCCCATAGGGACAAGATAGGATCCACCTGAGGGTACTGAGGGAGGTGCTTGCCAAGCCACTCTATAATTTATCAGCAGTCCTGGTTAACTGGAGAGGTCCCAGATGACTGGAGGCTTGTCAGTGTGATGGGATGAGGGAAAGGCTGTGGATATTGTCTGCTTGGACTTTAGTAAAGCCTTTGACACTGTCTCCCACCACATTCTCCTGGAGAAGCTGGCAGCTCACAGTCCAGACAGGTGTACTCTTTGCTGTGTAAGGAACTGGCTGGATGGCCAAGCCCAGAGAGTAGTGGTCAATGGAGTTCAATCCAGCTGGTGACCAGTCACCAGTAGTGATCCCCAGGGCTCAGTGTTGGGGCCAGTTCTGTTCAACACCTTTATCAATGATCTGGATGAGGAGATTGAGTGCATCCTCAGTAAGTTTGCAGACAACACCATGTTAGGAGGAAATGTTGACCTTCTGGAGAGTAGGAAGGCTCTACAGAGGTATCTAGACAGACTGGATCGTTGGGCCAAGAACAACTGTATGAGGTTTAACAAGGCCAAGTCCCAAGTCCTAAACTTTGGTGGCAACAGCTCCATGCAACACTACAGGCTTGGGGCAGAGTGGTTGGATTGCTGTCCAGTGGAAAAGGGCCTGGGGGTGCTGGTCAGTCACCAACTGAATATAAGCCAGCAGTGTGCCTAGGTGCCCAAGAAGACCAACAGCGTCCTGGATTGGTTCAGAAATAGTGTGGCCAGCAGGACCAGAGAAGTGATCATCTTCCTGTACTCAGCGCTGGTGAGACCTAGAACACTGTATTCAGGTTGGTCCTGTTATGATGCAGTGAATTTTTACTGCTATTTTTTAGCTTCAAAGTGCTTTTCCTTTAGACAGGAGATATATTTGTGAGGCGAGCATGGTCATGGAGTGCCAGTTAAGGTTTATGTGGTAATCATGCTAAGTATAATAGTTTGGTACTTGGAACAGCAAGATGTGAATTCTTACTCCCCNACCCCAAGGGATTTTCAGACTGTGCCTGTACACCCCATGTAGCTGAAATGCATCTGACCCTGTCATCTTCCTCCCTCTCCTTCAGATGACTTACTTTATCTTCATGTTGTTTTTCAGTGCTATTGTAGGAAACAGTGCGGCCACACTGCTGACAACAATTGAAGAGATGCATTTATTGAGCAAGAAGATATTCTTCAACAGCCTGAGTCTTCATGCAAGTAAACTAATGGACAAGGTTTGTTACAAAGTCATACAGTTTTTGTGGTTCAAAAGATGCTTTTCTTGCCCATTTTTGTAGTAAGGTTATGTCAAGGGTTAGGGCTGGGCCAACCGCTAATCCAGGGACAGATAGTCTCTGGTATCCCCTTTTCCCCCACTCCAGGGAGAAAAAGGGGAAATCGAGAGAGAGAGCGAGAGAGAGCTGGGTATTGGAAACGGAACTTAAACTACTTTAATGAAAATAGTAAGAAAATAATATATATATATACAAAAGCCAATACCACACCCAAACCTACCTTGATGGCAACTACCTCACCATCACCCACTGATGGTGTAGCAGGAGGACTCAGGAGCAGATGGGAATCAGACTCAAGGGCTAGATCCTGGAACTCAAGAACTCTTGGATTGAGATGGAAGGCAGAACAGAGTCCTGCAGCAGCAGAGCTGGGCTGCTGATCATCACAAAGCTCAGGTGCCCAACCTTCAGGAGTGGTGAAGACCCAAACCTCTCCTTCTATGTATTGGCTGTTAATTAGGTGCTAAATAGCTCAATCATGTACCTATTTTGTTTGGGTCTTAGGCTTTATGTAAGAGACCCCAAGGCCCAAGCTTGGTGTCAAAGTTTCAGGGACTGAATATGACCTGTATGGCATGGAATACCTTGTTTGGACTAAAACTAGGACAGGTTATTAGATGAATGGCTATTTTATATGCCAACTTTTCCTACAACTGAAGTATTTTAATTTCTCTATTTTAGCTCTAAAGCTACATATAAAAACTTCTGTCTGTGTTTTAATTCTCTTAGTAGTTCAATTTTTGTGAAAATATTGGTTTTAGTAGTATTTGCACATAGAGCAGTTTACATGTTCTTAAAATCTGAGAAGAAAACCAATGAGGAAACTTCTCTATCTAGCAAAGTCAGCTGATCTAAGTCAGTTGTGAGAAGAATAGTTTTCTCAGAGGGGCAGTTGCTCCTCGTTTTCTTCCCTTCTGTCTACCCCAGTGGCTCCTCTCAGTGGTTTCATTTGTTAATTGGGTTCCTCCTCAGTTGCTACCACTCACTGTCTATACCACTGAAGTCCACTTAGTACATCAGTAGTTCCTCTGCAACTAAATGGTTCTTCCTGGGTCAGTTCTAAATCTTGAGTTCATCAAACATACAATGGACAGGGTGAATATGAATTTACAAATCAAATAAAGCTTACAGCTTGCTCTGGGCATGCACTTAGCTGTATCTGAATTTCTCAGAAATCAAGTATCTGTGTACTTGTTGCTTTTTAGAAAGAGAAATCAGTGCTGGACCTTAGGAAACATCTAGGACTGCTCTCTACTTAAAAAGAATAGGCAAAGTAGTGCATAAAACCATTTTCTTGGCTTGAAACTGCAAGACAGCTCCATATTCATCTCTGTTGTATTTAGCTCTATTGGCTTTATCCTCCTGACTTGTTTCTGTGCTCACACAGGACCCAGCATCACTTTTCTCCTCAGGTAACTCACAATCTTAGTCCCTCTGGTTTTGGTTCTGTCATTTCGGT
Source organism: Bucco capensis (assembly GCA_013396975.1). Lineage (NCBI taxonomy): Eukaryota > Metazoa > Chordata > Aves > Piciformes > Bucconidae > Bucco > Bucco capensis. Next base: position 22,168 of record VWZO01011173.1, on the reverse strand, counting down.
TTGGAGATGTGTAGAATTCAGGAGGAGGAAGAGTGGTAAAGGAATGGTGATCTCCCAGTTCAGAGTTTGTGTTCTTTATATTGCCAATATGGGAAGATGATTCAATCCTCTTTGCCCTATTAGTTCCCCTCTCTTCAGCCCCCAACTTGGATGTAACTGGCTCTAGCTGCTGCCATTGTTGTATAAAGAAGTCAAATTTGGTTTTGCTGACTGATTGCACTGCCACCTTCAGTCCTGCTTTGTTACAAATAACGACTGGCATACCAAGCCTACCGTGTCCTGGCAAAAGATCATCATAGGCACATCTTATAAATGAAATCTGAAACCCTAACAATTTCATATTGCAGATGTGCCCTGTCAAGATCTTTCCTCAGGATATAATTGAAGTCAGAAGCTTAAAGAGACTGAGAAGAGGATTTAGATACATAAGTAACAAAGGCAACCACAATTACTTATAAATCTCTATGCTTCACGAGTTAACACCAAGGTAAATCATGGCTGAGAAGGAATCCAAACTACTGATGTGCAGCTCTCTTAACTGAGAGGTTTAGACAGTCTTTTGAAGCACCTGAAGTTATTCCCCTTACTGAATCAACAGAATGATGTCTTATCTCCTCAGGACTGAAATGAGTTTGACTTCACAAGAAATACAAAATTAATAGGCTGAATGGCACTCAGAGAAATTTTCCTTTCCGTAAGATAAAGACTCTTATCATCAATTTAATTCTCCTGTTGTCAGTTTATTGTGTGTTAATATGCAGATAGCCAGCTTTTATGCCTTTTCCTATATTTTCATTAATTTGGGACTGAATGTCACTCTGCTTTTACATTTTGAGGAGTCTCAGTTTTGTTTTATACTGTCTTTTCAATTAAGGCACTGCTAAGTCTGTTTCAAAGACAATCAGCTGTCCATTACTTTGATTAAAATATGATTTTATATAACTTTGGAAATAGATGAAATATGCTGACTCCTCAAGACCCTTCCTGTGATTGTAGACAAATAACAGGATGGTTATTTGAGTGATGTCCTCGTCACCACAGATGATTTAATTCCCTAGCTGATTGATTGGGATGAGTTGAGCATTGCCTTCAAACTGCCTGGGGTTTGATTTCTGAAGTGTAATGGGAATCTGAGACTTCAGGATGCTCCTTCTAGGACAAGAGAGTAGCTTCCTCTTCACATCTGTTTTTGAGAAGAGTTCCATATTCCATAAGGAGTGTCACAATCGGAGAGCTGTAGGGAAACTTCAATGCAGCTTTAGATCAGGATTCTCCCTCTTGGTTATCAAGTCATCAGTGTGAATGCTACCGGGACATTCCTGATTACTTCAGAGTACTTACTGGCTTCCTCAGAAGCGCTTTCCTAGGAACGTTTTCTTTTCATTCCTTCAGAAAATCTCAAGCATCCTGGTTGTAATCTGCAAACAAGGGAGTCAGCAATTCTCACTACTTCAGACTCCTCAGGCTGAAAAACCTTTTTTGTGGTCTTCACTCCTCAGGTAGCTCTTCACCATTTGAAACCTGGATAGCAGAACTATTCAGCCTACTGCCTGAAAAGATGTTATCCTTACAGGTGATGATAAATTCAGGAGAAAATACTCAATGGAACTAATGTTCAGAACAACAAAAACAGTTCTAGTGAAACTGGAAGGAGAGTTCAGATGGACTGCTCTTTCATGTTGAGAGAATTGTCACAAGGTCACTGGTGAGGCATTGTAGCAAGCCTGTTAGACTAACCTGTGCCCCCATGTCTTATTGGACGAGCTAATATATGACAGGAGTGGGAATTTCCAAGCACACTTGGTCCTTCTCAGGCTTCAGTAGTATTCCAGAACAATTCTTAAAGGAAAGAGTGATTGCAAACATTGAATTAAATGTTACTGAATGAAATAAGAGTTATCATAAGGGTACTAAAGGGGTGAGCAGTTTGGGGATTGTTACTCCTTAGTGCTGCTCTTTCTAGAGTAGATGGATGCAAATCAAATCCTTTGACTGCATTATCTGTTCAGTCAGAAATATTAAAACCTTGCAAGGGAACAACTGTAAACTTTTCATCATTTGATTCCTGTCACAACAAAACCTGTTAGGTTTCTGGAAAATCACATCTGGGGCAGATGAAGTGAGACTGGGTGAGGTTGTGATCCAAGTGCTGTTGTGGCTTTGAATGGATCCACCTGAACAAAGCAAAGGTAGCAAGAGTTTTTCTGTTGCCTTTTCTTCCAAGACTAACTTAATAGCTGAAAAGCATCCCATTAGGCATTCTACTTGGGTGATCCCCTGGAGGACCCTAAGAGGACTGAAAAGAACTTGGAACAGTTCCTGTGAAGCTTCTCTGGGAGAAGTGTCCTCTTAGACTGCTGTTGTTTAACTGTGGTGAATACTGTCTCTATTGGTAGAATAAACTTCTGCAGTTGATGCTGATCAGTTGTAACTGACAGGATGAAGCATCCAGATACCTTCTTACAAGGTTCCACATCTGTCATGCTTTGTCTCTGCCTCTTGCCAATGAGGTTTTTAAAAGACTATATTAAAAGCTGACAAGGCCCTTGAAAAAGCCACCAACCTTTTGTCACTCTTAAGTAGTGCTTTCTCTGAGGAGTTTTGTGTTGAAAATTACCTTCTTGGTTTATTTCATACTAGTATCCCAGAATTGCAGAATGGATGAGTTCACCAGGAACCTCTAGAGATCATCTAATCCAACCATCTTTCTCAAAGAGTGTCAGCTAGAGCAGGTTACCCAGGACTGCTTCCAGTTGAGTTTTGAATACCTCCCAGGTTGGAAACTCCACTGGTTCCCTGTGCAACTCTCTCCAGTGTTTGACCAACCTCACAGGATAAAATTGTTTTCTTCTGTTTCAGTCTGTGCCTGTTGCCTCTTGACCTGTCACTGGACTCTACTGAGTCTAGCTGAGCTTTCTCTTCTCTGGGCTGAACACAGCCTCTCCCTGTGTAGGAGATACTCCAGTTCCAACATGGTGGCTTTTTGCTTGACTTGCTCCAGCATGTCTGTGTCTTTCTGTATTGTTAACTTTCTAATGTTCAAGCAGGATATAAGTAGTTTGGATTGCTTGCCTATAAAGTATTTTCCCCTGTATTTTCCTTTTCTATTTGTTAAATTCTGCAGGACATCCTTTGAGCTACTTGCTCTCCAAGACAGAGAGGCCAGCTCTTGATTGTCTATTTGGAGGAAGATTAATTGGCTTAGTAATTATTCCCCACCGACTGATAGGCAGAACTTTAAATGAAGATGCAAACTTTTGCCTTAAGCCTTCTAAACAACTTTGAGTGTCCATGGTAAGGCTGAGCTGCTGGTTATAACTGGTTAGACACTTCATCTTGTGGTAGGCTATGTTTTAATGCTGTGCAGCTAGCTGCTACAGAAATTACATGTTTATTTTTCTAGTTAGCTTCTGTCTGGCTTGCATCTGCAATAGGTACTTCATAAGTAGGAGTCAGTATGCATTTCATATCTATTTTGTTGAAATAGAAACATAGAATCAAGGTTGGAAGAGACCTCTAAGATCATCAAGTCCAACCATAATTGATTATAATCATTATTTAGTGCATGTCAGGCACCAGGTTTCTTGATTAGAATAGCAGATTGAGCTCCCATGAATCAGTCAGGAGGTTCCTCTAGAAATTGGATACATCTGTTTTAAAATTTTCCATTTAATTCTCAAAAAATAACATGCAGTAAGTCAAGATTTTCCAAGTGAATCTAGCACTGCTTTCATTTTCCTCTTCCTTCCTCTTCATTCTGCCTCTCTTTTGGTACTCAGGAGTTTCAAGCTAGCTTCAATAGAACCTAACAGTCTAAACCTGTTCCTTGCTGTGTTTTCTTCCATAATGTTGTTCCTTGCTCCTATCTGGAATACAGTGGGCTTTAAAAGGGACATGGTTTAGTGGTATATTAGTGCTAGGTGTGGTTGGACTTGATGATCTTAGAGGCCTCTTCCAACCTTCATGGTTCTAAGATTCTGTGAAATGAAAGATGAAGATAATTGAGAAGTTTCTGACCATCAGCTACTTCAGGAAACAAAAATTCTCTGCAGAGAAGCCTGAAATTATTGCCATGACCTCTGTGTGTGTTGGAAGCAAAGAGCCCATCAAACTCCAGTATCAAATTAATGCCAAAATATCCCTGAACACGGTCCGTTGCAGTGTGGGAACAGCGTGTCCAGGGCACAATCAATACCTCCACTAATAACAGGAATAAACAAGAGGAAAGCCACTCAGTGCTTCTGGAAACTTTCCTCTTGATCAGCACTGAATAACTACCTCTGAATTGCTGTTACTTCATGGCTAAGTTTTGTATTCTTTTCTTCAAATGCTTTGAAGACTGCTTAGGCTGAAGGAACCTCTTAGATTGAGTTCTTCATTGAATTCAGTAGACTTGGAAAGCGAGAATAGAAGAACACTTTGGATACAGAAGGATGCCAAAAGTTTCTGTTTGGTCTGTCTTGGTAACACTATAGGGACATGTAAATGATCTCAAACATTTCAGAGCACACAGAGCGTGAAAGCTAGACCTGGCTCTAAAGAGAGTTGAGTTGTTTCTTCTGCCTCTGGTGGCATGATCATTAGGTAGAGATTCATTTCCAGAAGGCTCTGTCTGCAGTGCTCCGCTCTGAAAACACCTACTATGCTCTCACAGAATGTTAGGGGTTGGAAGGGACCTCTGGAGATCATCTAAGTCTCCTTGGTTTCTTTGACCATCAGCTCCATGACATTAGATATTTATTTTGTCTCACACTTTCATGTTATACTCTTAATCAGGAGTTCTCATTTTGGAAGTTGTGGAACATGTTGCCTGTGGCTTGAGGCTCCATCCAAAGCTGCCTTCTCTTCTTACTGAGCTAGAGTCTTTGGACACAACAGAGCAATGCTCCTAACACCTTGAGTGAGACACATAGGCCAGTCCCACTGCTGGCCAAATCCACTTCTCCCTACATCCATCTGGGAATACATAATGCCTTCAAGCTTATTCTGTGTTGCTGGAGTCTCTTTCCTTCTACGTGATCCAACCAGATCCCTGTTTGCAGGAAGGTAGGATGAGGCTTGTTGGCAGAAGGGACCAGAGGTTGTAGTAAGGGTCTGCAGGCAGCAAGAAGCCAGTTTGAGACAGCATTGAAGACAAGATGATGTAGCTCTGTTTGGACTGGGGCCTGAGGAATAAGGGTTGGGAAAAAGAGATGTGCTGGGTTTTAGATGAAGGGATGAAGTGTTTAATGCATGTTAAAAGCCAGCTAAAAGAAAGGCTAAAGTGTTAAAAATAGCAGAGAATTTTAGTGCAATTCAGGTTCTCCAACTTTTCATCATTTCACTCAAGAAGATTTACAAAGTTACTCTTTCTGGTTTTGATTCCTATTTCTTATCTTTGAGGCAGGCCTTCCAGTTGTTGCAGGATCAGTGCAGTTTTATGTAGGTGTACTGGAGTTAGCTCTTCCACCATCCATTTATATTCTGCTCATTGAAGGTTAAAACTAGTTAGGGATTCAGACTGTTCCAACTGTGCCTGCAGCTCTCCCACTCAGCATGATAGGGGCAGTGCAGACTTGTCAAGAAGATGATTTCATTCACCTGTTGCAGTATAACCATGATATTCCAGAGCTCTGCCTGCACTAGATTCTGGACTGCTCCAAGTGAACACAACAGCAGGACCAAAAATGTGTCTATTCTTTGTTATCTCATCTAGCAAATGGGTGGTTGATTGGTCTTTACTACCAAAATTGGTACCATTTGGGCTTTTTTTTTATACACCTCATAAAATGGGACATAGGCTGAGCTCAGGTTGCACCAGGGAAGGTTTAGGTTGGATGTTAGGAAAAATTCCTTCACTGGAAGGGTTGTTAGGCGCTGGCCCAGGCTGCCCAGGGAGGTGCTGGAGTCACCATCCCTGGAGAGGCTTAAGAAACATTTAGATGTTCTACTGAGAGACGTGGTTTAGTGGTATGGGAGTGATAGGTATGGTTGGACTTGATGATCTTAGAGATCTCTTCCAACCTTAATGATTCTGTGAGTGAAAGGAGAAGTCCAGTTATTTGCGATTGAATGGTTATATTAAAAGTTGAGGGCAATTATTATCTGAAACATGCTAGGTTTGCCCAGTATCCAATGAAATTTTTCCTGTGCCTGGCTACATGTAATTTTATGATTAGCATTTGTGCTAACAGTTTGGATCGTGTTTGCTTGAAATAAATTAAAGAAACCCAAAACACTAATAGACCATCTTGTTCTTCAGGTTGAACTCCCACCTCCTGACCTTGGCCCAAGCTCTGCTCTCAATCAGACACTGAACTTGCTCCGGGAAGTCCTGGCATCTCATGACTCATCTGTTATCCCCCTGGATGCTCGTCAGGCTGACTTTGTGCAGGTATAACTGCTTTGAAGAGAAGGGGAAGAAAGAAGGAGGTGCGAGTTAGTCTTGGTATACAAAGGATGGGTGAAACATTCATCTCTTTTTTTGTCTGCTCCCATTTTTGGAGCTTTCTCCCAAGCCCAAGTTTGTCATGTGAATGAGATGGTGACTAACAAAGTGGATAATTAGAGCACATTTTGGAGTGCTGCTCTTAACACACTATCTAAATTCTGTTATCCAATTACCAATCCATTAAGTAAATAAACCCTCAGGATTGCACAATTAACAATTGTCTAATCTAAGTTAGTCTTCCTTCTGCTGGCTTCTTCTCTGCTTTTATACTTTTCCCATCACTATGGTAGCTGATCACCTGCTGACAAATACAGCAGAAAACTGCTTTCACAGCTGGAAACTCTCATTTCTCTTTATTCTACTTGGAGGAGTAAATACACTGGAGAGACAGAATGAGCTTAGAAGCTTTGTGTGACATGATTTCTGTCTCTCTTCTCTGAGTGTTTTCTCTTCTAGGTTCTCTCTTGTGTGCTGGATCCATTGTTGCAGATGTGTACCATGTCTGCTAGTAATTTGGGCACAGCTGACATGGCAACCTTCATGGTGAATTCACTTTACATGATGAAGACTACTTTGGCTCTCTTTGAATTCACTGACAAACGTCTGGAGATGTTACAGTTTCAGGTGAGCTTTAGCAGCCCTGAAAGAAAATGGATTCCTGACTGATTTTTTGGTTGTGATGTGAGCATATTTATCTTCGATGATGCTGGCTTTGAATCAAAGAGGTGGGATAACAGGGATTCCTGTGAGACACCAAAAGCAAAGAGCCTGTATCAGAGCTTAAGGCACACAGCATCTTTTATTTTAAACAGCCAAAAAGGATTAGAAAATTTGATTTGGTTTGATTTAGCTGCAAATAAACTTGTACCAGTGAACATTTTCATTATCCTAAGCAAACTATGTGAGAAGCAATTGGAAGTTGAAAGCTCAGTCAAATAGCTAACTAGATGTGATCATCTGGTTAATAGTCATTATCTAGTTTACGCTAGACTATAGTATAGTTGAAGTTACTCCTTCAGTCCTTTCACTCTGCCTTTCTTTCCTCATTTCCTTGGTTTCACCTCACATGCCAAGGGAGCAGTATCATTCTGAAATGAAAATTGACTTTATAAACCATTGCCTTGGGGGAAAATGAGACACTGCCCACTTCTAGTTTTGCTCCATGAACATCTCTGCACAGATATCTTAGGAGTGCTTGGAAAAAAAGTCACAAGTTCTTCTTCAAAGGCATCAGGAAAGCTTGGCTGTGAGCCATTTTTTGCTTTCTGCTCCTCATTAGAATTTCCAGCACCTTTTAGCTCTGCCACAAACAAACAGCCAACCCCACCAAAGTGTCTGGGGCATTTCTAATTCGCGTTATCAGAGGGGTAGGTTTTTTCAAAGCAAATATTACAACTGATTTCTTCTTCAACTAAGTGGCAGAATTGAAGTTTATGCAGTTAATAACATTTATTTTCTTCCAGCATTTTCTTAATGCAGGAACAGGCTGAAGAAATCTCTTTAGGATTATAGATAAGTAGGTTGCTAAAGTGGAAGTAGAATGGCATATTTAATAAGAGAAACATTTTTCATAGGGGGAAAAAAAGAACTTTCTTAGACAGTAGAGATCGCCAAATTGAATTATTGAGGTTTCTTGAGATCGCCAAATTGAATTATTGAGGTTTCTTTCTTGATTTCAAAAGAAAAGACTTTTTTCCTAAGCAATTTTAGGGAGTCAATAATGAACTCTTTAAATATCAGACATGGAAGCCCTACATTTTGCAGGAGTTTTGGTAGAGGATAGTTTTTTTCCTTTTAAAATTGGAAGAAAAAGAACTGAAATGTGTGGTAGTTAGTCATGAAAATGAAGTAATAATGTGTGTATCTGTACCAAAATAGGTTTCCAAGGCTACTCAAACTCCTGCTGTGAATAGATTTATTGATAAAGAATAGCATTTATGACATTTTTTCCTGTGAAAACAAACTTGATAGCTGTAATTTCATGGTCTGTTGTTCTTTCAGGTAACTTTTTTCAAGTACACGTGTATCAGTATTGAATTTAAAATCAACGCTTTAGTTTCAGTTTTATTTTCCTTGTGAAAGGCTGTCTCTGCTCTTGTTTGTTATCAAACTTCCATCCTAATGTCAGTATTTTCAGTTAGAGTTGGGTGATTGTTCTCACATATTCTCAAAGAACTATAGCAAAATCAAATAACAGCAATTTTTAAAGTGAAAGCTTTAGTATTCTTCATTTTTGATGCTGGTGAATTGACAAATTGAAAAAAAAAAGTTTTTTTTCTGTTAGTTATCAATATTTTTATTATTGACTCTAATATGGAAGACATAAATGGATCAAAAAATTCTGTCTACTTGTGGGTTTGCCTTGTTTGCTGATCACTTGCCTTCTTGGTTGTTGGGGTTTTTTTTCTTCCTCCTTTTCACCCCAGAGCTTGTTTTAGTGAATATTCTCATGCCCATTTTCAAAATCCCTCCTGTTTAACGTTTCAGATTGAAGCTCATTTAGACACCCTGATAAATGAACAGGCTTCCTACATGCTGACAAGAGCTGGGCTGAGTTACATCTACAACTCTGTGCAGCAACACAAAGCAGAACAGGTAAGCTTGAGTGGTGTCCATCTCGAGGACGTATTGCAGACCAGCCTATGAGAAGTTTGCTGCTAATATTTTAGCAAATTTAGCTTCCTCTGAATGCAAAAACTCAGTAATATCTTCATTTTTTCACCTGGGATGAGGACTATCAGCCAGAGGCACTTCTTTCTGCTGTGACAAGCTGGCTGATGAGTCTAACAGAAATAGGAAATCATTTCTTCTTTGATCCTTATTCATGACTTTAGCTATTCTAGCACCGAGGCAGGAAGATTCTAAAAGTGAAAACTTCAGGGTTTTTTTGAGAGTGAGCTGAAAACTGAAATTAGAGCTCATGCTGGTGCTTTCTTGGGAAGCACAGTTGTGAAGGGATAGGTATTAACACAACTCCTCTGCCCTTCAGCTGTGCCTCTAGCAATCTTCTGTGAAGGTGAAACCCAGGGTTTTCCGGAGAGCTTTCTGTTGTTTCTTCAACCAAAGGTTTTACACTAAGTGCACAAACTGAACAGATTTTTATGTGTAAAGAAGAATAAATAAATGTATAAATAATCTGATTAATAATTCAGCTTGGTTGCCTATCCATGAGCCTGTCTCCTGTTCTAATACCAATTTCAAATCATCCAGGACAGATTGTTAATGGAATAGAGCAATTTCCATGTATTTTTTGTTAAGCTGCAGAGGTGATGTCACAGGGTTTGCTAAGAGCTCAGGCAGCGTGTATACACTAGGATGCCAGAACCAGCACACTGGGAAGCATTGTCCCTGTCCCAGAAGAGATAAGTAGAGGGAGGTTGTCCTCTCTAATTCTGGAACACCAAGGAGATAGGACAAGTTTGCAGTTCACATTTTATCCTAGCCCTTTGGGGGAGCTGATCATTTAATGGTGAAGAAGGAAGAAAAGGACATGAAAGGAGATACTAAAAACTCAGTATTCCAGGCTTTTCATTTGAGTGGTGGAATACAAATGAAATGTTAAAACATTTCAATACCGATATGTTGATTCAGTTTCCAAATATTTCCCATCCTGTAAGAGGACCAAATAACAATTTCCTTAACTGAACTGCCTGCAGAATTCAGTATTTCTTATATTTTCCCATTTTTTCCTCCCCTTTCATTGCTGATTTTTAGGGTCCTCTTTCAAATGTGCCCAGTATGGATTCTGTGTCCCTGAAGGTTGCAATGGTAAGTAAACATTTTACAGTTTCATAGTATGCTGGTGATGCTGAGACATGGGAAAGAATACTATTAATTATGGGATGTAGCAGATATTCATCTCAGCAGACATACTCTTTTAGAGTAGCTCATTTGCATGTCTCATTTACATGACAAATTTGTAGTAATTTGACCACTTGAAGGAATAAATCCATAAGTTGCTTTTGAACAGGTAGTAACAGACTATTTGTTTATAAGTCTTGAGGAACAAAAGTTAACTTACAAAAATGCTATCTCAGGAGTCATCTTAAATTGCTAAGAGCAAATACTTAGCTCTTATTAGTATTAATCACCTCTTTTCCTTTGTTCAAGTTTAAAACCAGTGATTCCCAAGCTGGTTGGAAGGAGAGAGCACTCAGTGGCTCACTGAGATCAGCATGCATTCTTACCAAGATTTGTAAATCCTGCATCTTCTAGTTATCATCTTCTTTTGGAAAAGTGAGAAATTTACAGACTGCAGCTTGGAGAGTGTTTGTTTAAATTCTAGCTATGTAACTGTCTTATCTGTGGCAGTACAGATTAATTTCACTTGAATAGTTAGGGAAGAATCCAGCTCTTTTAATTGTCTTCATTACTTTAATGAACACACAGAACAGAAGTCAGGATGCTGAAAGGAAACCCATAGAAATCCCACCTCTCGGCCTAATGTGCTGGCTTCCCAGAATTTAAACCATGTAGAGGGAGGACTTGCAGGCAGATTCACTGCCTCCCAACTTAACCTGAAGGTTTTCCAGGTGCCAGCCTTTTAAGTTATTCCTATGTGCTGTTCTGGTGAAGTCCCTACCTCTCTCAGCTCAAGCTCCCTGGCTGTCCAAACAAGGGCAGATCACCCAAAAAAGTTAACTTGTGAGAACTGTGAGTGACTTCACAAGTTGTTTGTGCCCACTTTTGGAATGATGAAATGATGGATGGATGTGGATTACAGGGTGTACCAGCTTGGGAAGACTCATCTAGTGCTCAAGCAAGGTTACCATCATTAGTTAAGGTTTTCTGGGGTCATATCTGAGTGAGTAACTCCAAGGGTGGAGATGATAGAGCTTTTCTTGGTAACCTATTCATTGGTCCATGACACTCTTGGTGATAATTTTTCTCTTGCTATCTAGTCAGAATTTTCCCTAGTGGAGGATTGTTATGGTTTGGATGAAAT
>VWZO01011172.1:379359-390638 GCA_013396975.1 Bucco capensis | reverse complement strand
GCCCAAGACAGCCTCCAACCACAACATCTCCTATNTCCATGATCTTCCCAGGCACAGAGGTGAGACTCACCGGCCTGTAGTTCCCCGGGTCATCCTTCCTACCCTTTTTAAAAATAGGTGTAATATTAGCCTTTCTCCAGTCTCCCGGAACTTCTCCTGACCTCCACGACTTGTCAAATATGATAGAGAGCGGTCTCGCTACAACCTCAGCCAATTCCTTCAGGACCCTAGGATGCATGTCATCAGGGCCCATAGATTTATTCTGGTCAAGTTTCAATAGGTAGTCCCGAACCTGTTCTTCAAATACAGCGGGAGGCTCCTCATTCACCCATCTGTCATCCAGGGCTACTGAGTCTCGGTCATGTTGGGAAGTTTGGCTACCAGTAAAGACCGAAGCAAAGAACTCATTGAGCAGCTCTGCCTTGTCCCTATCCCCATTGACTAGGCTACCTTCTATACCTAGCAGAGAGGGAACACTCACCCTGACCTTTCTTTTCTGGTTAATGTACCTATAGAACCCCTTTCTATTATTTTTCACCTCCAACCCACATTTCTGTGATGGCAACTATGTTATAGCTGTCCTGCTGCACAATGGCCTCCAGCTCCTCCTGCTTGTTGCCCATGCTACATGCATTTAGTGTAGTGCACTTGATCTGGGCTATCAATTTTTTATACAGAAAGGTATAAACTGCACCCAGTTCTGTACCCAGAAACATGAAAAGCTGAATTTGTATGGCTGCATTAACTGCTCTTTTGGGGAAAAGCTTACGGTCTTGCTGAAGATCTCAATGTGAGGAAACAAAGGTTCTTGAGAGAATCATTTGTATACATTTCCATACAATGACTTCCAAATTTTAGACCTACTTCAAAATCATTAGATGTATATACCATACAGATAGCAGTTCACTGTTCTTGACAGTGTGTTGAATTCCAGCTTACTTTTTGGAACTTGAGGTAATTCATACAATTTTCAGATGGCGAGGAGATCTTAATCTGCCTCAATTTTATATTTGTGCAGTGAGATTCATTCTGCCAGTGGAACACAGATGTCTGATACAAGAGGAGCTGATTTTCTGTGTTAGGTCAGGATTTAGGGGTTTCTGCCCACATAGGCTATTGGCTATCTTAAGCAAAAGTAATTACTAATTGCTTATCTGATGTCAGGAGGTGACAACTGAGTACACCTGCACTGACTCTCAGAATAGGGTATGCAGGTCTAAATATTGTGGGACAGGACATATATGTGTGAATAAAGTAAATGTAGAAGATTTTTAGAAGTAGTTAGGAGTAGGATGAAGTGATTTTCTGAAATCTCCTCCTGAACTCTCCTTGGGATGTCCTTGATCTGTCCTTGGGGTTCTCAAACTAGTTTGGAAAATACTGGTCATTGTATGTAAAGTATACTAAAAACTATAGAGTTACTATCTCTGGCATTATTTGATTTTATCTGTAAACCTGCAAAACCTTATTTCCTTCTGCTCTGAAATGTTTCTTCAATCATGAGATTTATCATAAAGTGACACATTAGGTCCTCAAGTCACTCTTTTTTGCCATGGAAGACTGTTTCTTAGTGTAGAATTTGTCTTTTGTTATTTGGACAGTTTGGGGGACTTGAATTACCTGTATGTGAACATGCTTTTGCCTTTCACATAGTGATTAAAGAGGCATGCAACCACTGAAATGCGATGGGTTTATAGTGCTAATGTTGAGGTATGAATATAGTGTTTCCTTCCATTGGTGAACTACCCTGAGGTGTATGGCTAGGCTTCGCGAATGAAGCTCCAGGGAGGGCTCCATCCACGCTCCTCCTCAGCGCCTTTTCCAAGCGCACTGAGAAAAAGAGGATAGCAGATAGCACCCCCGAGCCTGCACTAGGGATNTTAAGATCCTGATCAACATTCACTGTGCAGGTTGCTTTTAAAATACTATTGGAATTACTTTGCTTGCTATTGTCAAACATTTGCCCTCTGCAGGAGGAACTGGGACAGCCACTAATGGACAAGTGTATCTTTAAACCTTGCTTTCCTAGTGCCAATTTTCTGTTTTCAGACAGAGTAGGGAACCATAACTGGAGGAATCCTCAAGCAATCTTTGATGTAAATAATGACAGCAAAAGTATTTTAAGAATTAAATAAGCCCGAAGCATTGCTTTTTTGTTTTTAAGGTTTCAACCACATTTTAAAAGGTATTTAGTCATCCAGTACAGGTGGGTGCTTTTAGTTGTTATTTCTATCACAAACTCTCAAGAAGTCTCACAGAAGCCCGAAGCTCCTTCTTATGAGTGTGTGTATAAAGACAAAGTAAAGATTAACAGATATCTGACCGTGAAGACTCATCAAATTATAAAGCATGGATAATCAGTTCTATAATAAACACATAGTCAGACTATGGTATCATATGTAACAGTGCAAAAATAATAGCTCATTCCACATGGAAATGGCATTCTTTACCAAAAAGTGATAGTAATGGATATAATGATATAAGAATGCTGGTTTTATAGTATCTCCATCTGTAAAATCATCTAATGGGAAAAAAATCATTAATGTCAAAAGCCTGCAAAATGCATTTTAGATATTGAAGATTGCCATTACCACTTCTTATATCAAATTTTATAACCTTGTTATAAAATACAAGCTGGACTGTTTTATTGGTTAGAGCTGACACTTCAAGTCTGGGTCAGTGCCATACACCTGGCTTTGACATTATCATAAGCTTCTGAGTTTTGAGATGGAAACCAGCTTGGTATTGTGATTTAGGGTAAATCAGTGTTTACGTGGTATATGATTATTAAGTAACTTTTAGTATTTCTTTCAAGTATCACAAGAAGCCCATGGAGCAATAGAAACCTGTAACTGAAAGCAGTTGTATCTTACCCAAAGCTCATTAAAATCTCATTGACTTTAGGATGCTTTGAAAGCATGACTTCTGACTAAACACTGAAACTGCACTATTGCGTTTTGGAGACATTTAGGTAGTTGCAGACAGTTATATATTATAGATGGGCTTTACTCTATCTTTCACTGCAAATTGTAGTTTGGCTTAAGGAAAGAATGACAAAGATTTTTTTGTAATATTCTGGGTCTCTGCAGCAAGATAGCTAAAGACAAGAGTCCCTAAGATTCAGAAAGAACTTATGGCAATTGCTGGGGTTAAGCAACAAAATGGGTTTTACTGTACACAGGCATTTGTTGGGTTACATCCCATGCTTTCTAGCAGACAAGCCAGAAGGAACAATTGGGTGGAAAAGATAGAAACAAAGGAGATAGAGTTGGCCCTGAAGTTTTGCCATTTAATTGGTGTGCACATTTTGGACACACATAGATGCTGTTCCCTATTGCTCATGTGCATCGGTTGTGCTGTGCTACACAACATTTACTCAGCTGTGTTGGCTACATATTACAGCACAAGGGTCATAAGAGGAAAAGTAACGTTTTTGTCACTTCCAAGTAGATGTTACTTATAAGACTCTTTGCTGTTTACAACGTTTTATGCTGTTTGCTTTGTTCTCATTTTCCTTGCTAATACATTCTTCACTGATGCTTCTCTGAAAATTCTTTGATGACATAACCTTTTACTTGCAGTACCTTAAACCCTTTTTTTATGGGTAGGATGAGCTCATTAGCCTTCTGGCAGTCATCCTAAGAGAGGGACAACTCTGATTCCAAACCCGGGCAGATGGAGCTCGTTTAGCCCTGGAAGGCCTTCCAGCTAAGAGGTTAAACCTCCATCCTAAGGACCTCGCTGCCAGCGTCCAAGCTTGCTAGGCCCTGGCAGATGACCCTTAGGACTAAAGGGTGGGTCCAGCTCTGTGCATGCTGTGTCTTACCTAAAAAAAATCCCTAGTGCAGGCTCGAGGGTGCTATCTGCTATCCTCTTTTTCTCAGCGCGCTTGGAAAAGGCACTGAGGAGGAGCATGGATGGAGCCCTCCCTGGAGCTTCGTTCGCGAAGCCTAGCCACGACGACGACCTTAAACTCTGTTGTCTTGACCTTCAACCTTGCTTCAGGGGTAGTCTGAAGCTAGAAAGAGGAACAGCAAATAAGTTATATTATCCCAAAGTAGTGTTTGATAATAAAGCTGAGCAGAAATAATGCTTCTGCATTTTCCTGCTCTCTCCATTCCTGCTCCAGGCTACATATACTCTTCTGCCTGGGGCCAGCTCCAGTGCTTGCCAGGCTTCTTGCTGAATTAATTACATTTGTCCAACTTTTCAGTAATTATTTAGTTGTTAGGCTGTTTTCTGCTGTATTAAATTAAGTTTGTTCAACAAGGTGAGTGATGGTTGTCTAAGTTTGGGGAGGGCTAGTGGTGGAAAACATAGTTGTAGGAGCAGGTGATAAGATGAATAGAGCAAGACATCATTTTGTGCCATACTGTGTAACTTAAGTCTTGATATTTCCTCATGCATCCATGTGGTTTCAAAGCTACAGTTTAATTTCCAACATGTAGTGTTCATTATTTGCTATAGAATCTAAAGAAACACAGAGAATTCTCACACACATATGGATGTATGGTATATTATTTAGCTACCCCCCTAATAATTTCTAAGTTCATTTTTTGGATTTGTGTGCATAAATATAACAATTTAATATCGAATATATTAATAATCAAATCCAGTTTATCTCTCTAAGAGAAACCAAAGGAAGAGAAACTGAAAAATATCATTATTTCAGTAACTAAACTTTCAGCTCAATTGAACAGTATGCTGGGCCTAAATTTCACTTATTGGGAAAACAGAGACTGTACTATGAGCTTTAATGAGATATTTTAATCTTCTTTAAACTTACTGATCTCTCTGCAGCACTTGACTCCTTTCAAAAGAGACATTTTAGAGCTGAGAGTCCCATGTGTACTACGCACACTGCAGTGGCACACAGGTGCCATGGCTCCCAAGAAGACAGCTTTCTCTACAGATGTGATTTTTCTTTTCCATAAGGGAATTTAGTTGTGTCCTAACTGGTAGGATGAATTGAGATCAGGAATATCTTTAAAATGAAGTCTTAAATAGTAGCTTTTGTCAATGTTACTACAGAAAGTGAGGATCTAGGAGCTACCTAGCATGAGCTCATATAGGTAGCTCATATCTAGCTTATAGTACTGAGTGTGCTATAGTATTCTTTCCTAGACAGATTTGGATAACTGCTGAAATATTCACACATATTAAAATAACATTTCTAGGATCAAGCTGAGAAGCAACTAAGGTAAGAATATCTGTGAGAAGTATATTTTTTACTGGGGTGGATTTAGTTAACCATAAAGAGAGGCTTTACGAATGAAACTTGTGGCTGGAGCTATAGATATTGCTGAAATGTCAGCAAGTAGTCCAGAAGTGCTCCTAAATCAGATCTCAATTGACCAGTTACACTAAGGCCATGAATTCTATGTGAGCCACCTTTTCCAGCAGTATCTCCTCCTGCTTGCTCAGCTGATCTTCACATGCAATGGAGTGCTCTTGAAACAATGCTGTGGCTTGTATTTCATATGTGTGTCCTATTGCGAGTACTTGAGTTCACATCAAGTGACCAGTGCACCTAGATACATGTCTTAACATAAGCCCTTTTTTCATTTGTAAATAACAATTGTTTGCATCAAACAAGTCTCCGTCTTGCACTGCGACAGTGAATTCAGTGTCTCAAGAGGAATTTTTTTCATATAATTTTATCTCAGTTTTTTCATCTGGTTTGAATGTTTATAGTTAATTTCTTTGGCTTGGGTTGCTGTGTATATCAGAATATACTGATGATTTCATACTTTCACATTTCTTTCAGCATTGTGTATGAAAACTAGAGCAATACCCAAGTCTCATCTCTGAGCTTATTTGGATATTGTGATAATTTAATGGCTAAGGAATCCAACTTTAAAATTAGTAATAAGCTGTTGTTTCTATATTAAAACATGCCAGAGTATTTAGGTAGGTATGGCTAGGCTTCGCGAACGAAGCTCCAGGGAGGGCTCCACCCACGCTCCTCCTCAGCGCCTTTTCCAAGCGCGCTGATAAAAAGAGGATAGCAGATAGCACCCTCGAGCCTGCACTAGGGATTTTTTTTAGGTGAGACACAGCATGTGCAGAGCTGGACCCACCCTTTAGTCCTAAGGTTCATCTGCCAGGGCCTAGCAAGCTTGGATGCTGGCAGCGAGGTCCTTAGGACATAGGTTTTATTAGAGTGTCCTTCTCTTAGCTGGAAGGCCTCACAGGGCTAAACGAGCTCCATCTGCCCGGGTTTGGAATCAGAGTTGTCCTTCTCCTAGGATGACTGTCAGAAGGCTAATGAGCTCATCCTACCCATGCAAGGATTCTAGGAACATGGGTATCACTCCGCACCCTTTCCCGTGGGCAATGAGTTTAATGCTCCCTCTGCTGTTGGCACAGTTATGGCACCAGGGGCCACAGAAGACCACAAGGGATTTTCAGACTGTGCCTGGCCAGAGTATTTACTCAAGGAGAAAAATCAATAATCAATAATCTTTTACTTGCTGCCAGAATTTTTTTTTAAAAAAAGTCCTTTGAGCTCTTCAAGTGTTTTATAAAAAGCTGACTATGAGCCTTTCTAATCCAAACTAGTACTCCTTATATTATCACTTTCTCCAGCTTTCTATCAATTACAGTCTTGTGTTGTTAAGTACCTCTCTTGCTTTTGCATTCTGTCTATAGCTGTTGTCATCAAAGCCCCAATTTAATCCTGTACAGGGAAATTTAAACTGCATTTCAATAATTCCAGGCTACCACTTCTTCCCTTTTTGTAGTTTCCTTGGAATAAACATTTGCAATGCTTCCTTTTCTCCTACATGCTTATTATAGGCAGTAGGATATAATTGCAGTATATATTGCACTTTCTGAGGTATACATTAATTTGTGTGAGAACTTTCTAATGAACATTTAAGCATCAGTAGGTATTAAATACTTTTCATATTATTTTTGAAGCAATTAACAATTGCAATTAGGTGACTGCATGTAAAATCTTGTTGTTTGAACCCCAAGGGACTCAAATCAGTTGAACACGTAAATGTTAAGAAAGGACAATGCTAAAGCAATAAAGAGTGGTTTTGGTGACTCATTCCTCCATTAAATTACCTTAAAATAAAAATTAATGAATATTTAACACAATGTAACATATCTAGCATCAGGTGAATGAAAATTTTAGGAAAGAATTACTGCATTAAAGTTTGTGCAATTTTCATGACAGCCCCTTATCTAATGTTGTCCCAAACTGCCCACCTGTGTATGTGGTATCTGTGCATATAAAAAGTAACAACACAAAAAATCACACACAACATGCCTTTACCTTTTCTCCTATAGATTCTTTTTGAGTTGCTAACAAAGATTATTCAGCTATTATTATACAACTGTTGAGAATGATCTAGGAGCTGCATTGCTAAAATTGTATCAGGAGATTGCTTGCATCACTATAAATATGAAATAGAAATGAGTTAACCTCAGCTATAAAACCATGTACCTGCAGAATACAGTCTCTTATTTTGAAAAGTCATGAATGATGACTGACATTGTATGTGATCTCCCTAAAACAGTTACCCACAGAAGGACAATGAAACAAATTTAATTCAGGAAATTCACAGCCATTTTTTTTTTTTTGGATGAACAAATAAAGCATTTAATTGAGATTGACTTACATATGGTTTTGTAGTTCCCCCTGCCCCCTTACTTTCATATAAAAGAAGGTGGCTTTTATGGAATTTCCATTTTTATTGCTGTATTAGGAAAAAAAAAAAGAAAAGCAGATATTATGAAGGAAAAGCATAACAGGAAAACAGATCTGACTCCTCTGAGCTGGAGGGCTGCTGCCTCTAATTGAATAAAAACAAATCCTAAACCTTCCTATGCCTGCAGCCTCATGCCTGCTTTTGCCTGAGCATTGTTTAAACTCCAAGGTCACTGTGAGTACTGTAAAACAAATGATACCAATGCTCTGACAACGTATTTGCCTCTGACAAAATTGCTCACTCACCCTTGTCAGAATCTCCCAACCCCTGTGTGTAAATTAATGACATAGAATAGGTAATGGTGCCTTAGGATCCTAGCAGGCTTCAGGTCAGCTGAAATGGCTTCAGTGACTGCTCCAGTAATAATCAAAGTCCTCTAATGTAGTTCTTGGGCTTTTGCTAACTGTTATTTTTCCCCTCTTGTGTTTTCAAAAGAGTTCAAAGTGTACTTGCCCAGCTCTGCTTCCATTTCTAATCTTCATTCATTTTCCTTAAGGGTGAAGTGCAGAGTCTTACACTTTGGCCACAACAACCCCATGCAGCGCTACAGGCTGGGAGATGAGTGGCTGGAGAGCGGCTCAGCGGAGAGGGACCTGGGAGTACTGGTTGATAGCCGGCTGAACATGAGCCAGCAGTGTGCTCAGGCAGCACGGAAGGCCAATGGCATCTTGGCCTGGATCAAGAATAGTGTGACCAGCAGGACTAGGGATGTGATTCTCCCCCTGTACTCTGCACTGGTGAGGCCTCACCTTGAGTACTGTGTCCAGTTCTGGGCCCCTCACTTCAAGAAGGATGTTGAGGTGCTGGAGAGGGTCCAGAGGAGAGCAACGAGACTGGTGAAGGGGCTGGAGGGGAAGCCATATGAGGAAAGGCTGAGGGAACTGGGACTGTTCAGCCTGAAGAAGAGGAGACTCAGAGGTGACCTTATTGCCCTCTACAACTACCAGAAGGGAAGTTGTAGTCAGGTAGGGGTTGGGCTCTTCTCCCTGGCAGCTAGTGACAGGACAAGAGGCCATGGCTTGAAGCTGCAGCAGGGGAGGGTTAGACTGGACATTAGGAATCACTTCCTCACACAGAGGGTGATTGGGCTCTGGAATAGGCTGCCCAGGGAGGTGGTGGAGTCACCATCCCTGGAGGTGTTTAAGAGAAGATTGGATGTGGCACTGAGTGGCATGGTTTAGATGTTGTGGTGTATTGGGTCATAGGCTGGACTTGATGATCCTGGGGGTCTTTTCCAGCCTTGGTGATTTTGTGATTCTGTGATTTTTTTTCCCCTCAGACTGATTTTTAATTCTGCAGTTCTCATGCAGCCCATTACTTGGCTATAAGGTAGTTTTTGGTGCTGCAGGTGATTGACATTCACAGAAAAATCAGAACTTGTGGTGCTTTCATATCCCAGTACAAGACTGGAGGATGGTTTTTTTATGAATAGATATACAAGAAATACTTCTGGGAAAGGAGCCTTTCTGAGATGGCCACTTTACTTAGGCAATTTTTTAATTTATAGCCCTATTTTATGGATGTTTGAGAAATTGGAAGAAGCCCTATTTTTAGAATATGGATTGTGGTCTGCTGAGACTGAGAGAAACTGATATTTTGGATGGGAAAAAAGAACTCATCCTACAGGCTATATGCTTAAAATGTAATAAATAAAATACCCTTCCTGAACTATGGGTTACATTTTGGGAGCATATCACTCCATTGTGACTGCCACAGTGTCCATACCAGAGACCCCATAGCAAACTGGGGTGCAGTGAACCCCTGCTCAGGATCTGGGCTGGGGCCTCCCCTGAGCCTGCCTGGAAGCTGCAGGGTGCTTCTGCCTCATCTGGTTTCCAACTCAAGGGTTTATTTATT
Source organism: Bucco capensis (assembly GCA_013396975.1). Classification (NCBI taxonomy): domain Eukaryota; kingdom Metazoa; phylum Chordata; class Aves; order Piciformes; family Bucconidae; genus Bucco; species Bucco capensis. Next base: position 381,063 of record VWZO01011172.1, on the reverse strand, counting down.
ATTGTTCCTCCTTCCAGCCAGCTAATTATCATACTGGACTGTTAGGATGTTGTGAATTTTAGTTTCTATTCTATTTCTTTTTCAGGCAGAGGTTTTATGACTGCAAACAGATGATGCCCAGCTCTGCAGTTAATAGTCTGGTCCTGGAAGTGAGACATCTGGTCATGTAGGCTCCCTGAGGGTGTACAAAACCTGTCCTAGGATGGTAGGAGGGATCTCTGACAGACTAGTGTCTCCCACTGACTTGAGAGTTTAGAGATAGTCATCCTCTAAACTAGACTGCAGAAAGGAGACAAGAACCCCATAACCTGTCTCTTTGTTTCCAGTGAGGAGAGAGTCAATCCCATATATGCCATGAGATCCCCAAAGAAAAATAAAGCTCAGGTAAGCTTATGAGCAAATTTTCAAAGTGATTTAGCTACCTAGTATCCAGAGCTCAACCAAATTCAGTGCCAAAGATGTAAGGATGGTGAATTTTCTCTGTCCCTCACAAGGGCTTGTTTTTAGCTGTTTATAGATTTGTTAGCTTTAAATATCTGGGCTAATACTTCTGGCTTTAAGAAAAAACATTAGAAGAATATCAATAAAATTATGTTTCATTAATTTCCAGGAACTAAGATGAAACGGAGACAAGCACTACTGTGCTGGATAAAATGAGAAGAGTCTTATGACTACTTCACTAAGAAGCTACAACTCTATTTTGGAGCACAGTCTTCAAATTCGGCAAGGGAATACTAGAAGGTCAGGAAAGTTCTTTTCACCCCTTTCCTGTGAAAAACCTTCTGAAATTGGAATAGGATGAGAGCTTTGGAAAGTCTCAGTTCACAAAAGCTTCTTAAACTTGGAGTTTAGAAAATAAATAATCCATAATTATACCTGTACTGGACATGCTCCAATCTTTTCCCTGCAATCGCAAGTCATTGTGGTAGTGGACATGGGCACTGAGAAAACGAAAGCTCTGCCCTGAGCAACAGAATTTATCTTCATTAGGTGTGGGTGACATATGGGGGAAACAGCATCAATGATATAATGAAGGGGTTGTAGTTTAGAACTGTGCTGAGAAACAAAAAATGGGGGGAAATTGAGGTTAGGAGAAGACTGGAGCTAAAGATGTGAGTGAGAAAAGAACAGACAAGATCTGGAAGCTTGGATGAGAAGTCAGAGGAAGTACCACATGTGACAATGAGACTATGATATTGATCTTAGCCCTCTACAGTAGGGTCATGCCAGAGGTGGAGAAGGAACCAGTCAAAACTAAGCTTTGAGACTGCTGATTTGGTAGAATAAACTGCTGAGAATCCCTGATGTTTGGTAAGTTAAGATATGGCTAAGAATCCTTTTTATTGAACTAGAGACTGAGCTATAGAAGGCTGAACAAAGCATGGAAATTTGGGGTGGCAACACCGATGGCTTCTCTTGCTGCCTGGCTGCTGTTACCTAAGCTCAAAATCCTCTTAGCACCTACAGGACTCAGAAGCTGCCTGGTTCACTGAACTGGCATTGCTGCTCTGGGCAGTGTCCTTGTCCTTTCTCCTGGACATTGCTCCTTCTCAGCCTTTTACCACAGTACCCTTCCTTATGGCAGTGGAGTTTCTCTGCTCAGATCGTAGAATCATAGAACAATCTGAGTTGGAAGGGGCACACAAGGATCATCAAGTCCAACTCCCATTAGGCACAGGACAAAAACCCCAAGATCACATGAGG
>VWZO01011172.1:343466-379231 GCA_013396975.1 Bucco capensis | reverse complement strand
TGACTCATCTTCATTTTACTCTCTATTATTACTCCCAGATCCCTCTCAGCTGTGCTGCATTCTAGACTAACATTGCCCAGAAAGTAGTTGGGTTTTGGGTTCCCCCTCCCCAGGTGTAAATCCTGGCACTTACTCTTGTCAAATTTCATTTGATTTGTGGCTGCCCAGACCTCCAATCTATCCAAATCTCTCTGGAGAGCCTCACATCCTCCAATGGATTCCACGGCACCCCCAACTTAGTATCGTCTGCAAACTTACTTACTAATCCTTCAAGTCCTACATCTAGGTCATTTATAAAGGTATTAAACAGCAATGGTCCCAAGATGGATCCCTGAGGTACCCCACTCATCACCTGCCTCCAGCCCAAATTAATTCCATTTACCATNCTGATTAAAGATGAATCTGGTTCACCCAGCTGTTTCTGTGTTAAAACACCAAATAATCCAGTGCTTCACTAAGTTTGGTCACACATCCATAGAGCTCAAAACATGATAAAACCTTTCCTCTTTGTATAGTAACTGCCTTCCCTTGAGAATGGTCAGCACGGCTGGCTACAGACACCAACCTCTAATGCCAGGTGCAGAAAGCAGAGCACACGCACACTTTCTTTACTACCTTGCTGTGTTATAGAGAGGTTTTGTTTTCTCCTCAGAGAGGATATGTATTAATTTCACACAGCAGTGTATTTTGACTATTGCATTTAATTTTATGACTGAGTCATGCATAATTTGCCTTTCAGTTAACCTCATTCACTGTGTGAGTATTGCAAACATATTCTTTTTTAAACTGTATTTGCAAGAGGGTTTTGAGGCCCCTGTTGGGATTCATTTAGATCTCCACATAGAGACTAGAGATTTAGGAGAGTGTAAAGGAGGGTGGCTTACAGAGCATCTGCATAAAACATCACTGGGGTTGTATCTTGTAAGACAGGTGGAGATGCAGAAAAATAAAATCTCCCTTATGGCTACTTAAATCACAGTTTTTCACCCTATTCTTACTTTGTTCCCTGAATGCCCTTTTCTACTCTCTGTTGCGGGAGCATTAAACTCATTGCCCACGGGAAAGTGTGGGGAGTGATACCCATGTTCCTAGAATCCTTGGATGGGTAGGATGAGCTCATTAGCCTTCTGGCAGTCATCCTAGGAGAAGGACAACTCTGATTCCAGACCCAGGCAGATGGAGCTCGTTTAGCCCTGTAAGGCCTTCCAGCTAAGAGGTTAAACCTCCATCCTAAGGACTTGGCTGCCAGCGTCCAAGCTTGCTAGGCCCTGGCAGATGAACCTTAGGACTAAAGGGTGGGTCCAGCTCTGCACATGCTGTGTCTCACCTAAAAAAGTCCCTAGTGCAGGCTCGAGGGTGCTATCTGCTATCCTCTTTTTATCAGCGCTTGGAAAAGGCGCTGAGGAGGAGCGTGGATGGAGCCCTCCCTGGAGCTTCGTTCACGAAGCCTAGCCAGGACAATGATGATGACGACTCTCTGTTGCCTAACACTTGCTGAAGAGTGAGTGGGATTCATTTTTTTTTCTTGTTGTTTTGAATTTTTCTTACTCTTCTACTCTTTACACACATTCCACATGCTTGCTTGGCCAGAGGCATCATTCTCACTTCTGGAGTCAGTACAGCTCCTGTACCTGATGGCGGAAAAGAGGATCCAGCTTCTTGCTATCTTACAGTTTTCTGGCTATTGGCAAAAAGTCAAAATAATAGTCACAGTGTGTCTCCACTTAATTCAGAAGTATGGAAGAGCTACAAGGATGAACAGCTGCATTGGAGGGAGGGAAGGGACATGCTTTAAAGGCAAACTGGTGGAAGAATGTAGCTCTTTCTGAAGCAAATCATTTCAGGCAGCCATTTTCCAAGCAATCTGAGCTTTCCTCTTGATAAAAAAAAATCATCCAAATAATTAATTTGAGAAAGGAAGAGTTTATGGCCTTTTGTTTTTTTGTTTTTCTTAATGTTGTTAACAAGCAGCTTCAGTGGTGATTTCTCACGTGATGTACCAGCTGGGGTTTTATATCTAGGAGAGACAGCCACTGCTCTGGAAGTGGAGGTTTTCTCAGAGTGCAACACCTTCAGAAATGTCTTTTTCAGAAGGCTTACTGTTTAAGAAGGAGTTCAGTTGTTTTCCTCATGCCTCTTGCCACACACCTTTGTGGCATTGGCTTAGCAGAGTATTCAGCAGAATTCCAGCATGTTAATTTTTGGTGACAGACTGTAAAATAAGATATATTTTTAATTAGATGGCATACTGATGTTAATCAATTCCCTTTCTGACTTCAAATGCCAATATTTAAGAATAATAATTAAACTATGTTCAGTGCCAAGCCACTCATGATATGAGGGTTTGAATGAGTGAAACTTCAAAAGATTATGGGTGTGGTTGGAAAATCTCTGCATAGTCTTTCTCAAGATGGCTAAATAGAATTTAAATATAGTTCAAGATTAATCCAGAAGAAATGTAGCAAAACAAGAATGAGATTGAGCAGGTCAGCTGACAAGCTTAATGTGCTAACAGATACATAGTAATTATTCCTGTTAGAAATACAAAAAAAATGTAAGTAGAAGACTTTTAGCTAGAAATATATTGTGCATTTAAGTCCCAACAAAATAGGTATGAACTGTTTTCCTTCCAAAATCAGCATGGAGCAAAAGGAGGACTTTTTTAGACCATGCAGGAAATAAGATGTAAAGCATTTGGATTTTTCTTATACTTATCATATTACCTCTGAAAACTGCCTTCTAAGCTGGCCAAATAAGCTATAGGGTCTTGAATAAGTGTGTATGACTTGAGTATTAAATTATGTTGAACATGATGCCTGAAGTAAACCTGATGTTCAGTGTCCTGGTGATGCGACTAATGTTGTCCCCTATAGTGACCTATATTACTGCCCCATCCATTCCCAAACAGTGCTGCCCTCAGCAAGGTAGAGACCCTGTTCCCACAACCTGACTCAGAACTCCCATGTCATGTTGATCTTTGCCATGTGGATTAGTAAATAAAGACCAGACAAGCAGGAAACCCCCACAGCTGGAGACTAGGTTTCATTCCCTGGAGGACAGGACATGTATCCTTCAAGAGTATTTCCAGGTAAATACAGTTTATTGGAGTGTACCTGCACTTCCAGCATACATGGGTCTATTCTCCTAAAGATATCTTTTTCTATCCATCTGCAATGTCCTTTATCATACCGTATCTAAAGGGAAAAATACCTTTTATTCCCTATTTACATAGCTGCATGGAGGATCCTGGAGTATAGTAGGGCTCATTGATTCTTCAGTACTTCAATTAGTAATATACATGTTACTTTGTTTAGCTGCTTCTAGAGTATTTGGGAATCTCTGGGATGGGGAAGATGTATAATTTAAAACATTACAGCTACTGTTGTTTCTGAAGTGCTTTTCAGAGGCAGTGTGGAAGTTGAAATCCTCTAATTGCTCCTCCTCATTAGTGGTGCTGCACTGGCTCAAAGACCCATTTGGGGATCCTAACAGGTACCAAAAGGAAAGGACTTGCTGGTGTAATTGCAGAGATTGGGTAGGCTACTGGGAGGCAGAGGTAGTATTTTGGGTTAATTCCAGGTGTTAGAAGAGCATTAAGTTTCATGAAACGTTTTCCTTCTTGCTAAGCTAAGCTGCTTTCAACTGTTCCTTGTTCATCTTGCAGGAGAGAGAATACTGAGCTTTTATTTAGTCAGCATTTTAGAAATCTTGATTTGCCCTACAGTGTGTTGAGAAATCAATTTGAAGCTCATGTAAGACTGTATAAAGTGCTAGAGTAGAAATAATGTATTTACCATTAATTGGGTTTTCTACCATTTCTTTTTTTTATAGTACAGGTTCTTGAGATTTTACATTGGAAACAGGATGCTGCAATTACCTGAATGCACTGAGCTTTCCCCAGATGTTGTTTGCCATGTAGGCTCCCTCCCCAATAAAACTCATTATTCTGTCAGCCTTGTCTTGCTGGCATTGTCTGAGATGAGCTTGCATGCTCCTTACATTAGACCTTGTATTTTCCTTTGCATCCAAGTTCTAAGCAATTAAAATGAAAGATACATCTAGATGATAAAAAGGTTCAGGCTGTTCTTGGGAAAGCTGTTCTTGTCCTGCTTAGTGCAGAGGAGTTGGACTAGTTGATCTTTTCAGATCCTTTCCAACACAAGCTATCTATGATTGTAAAGCCCAGATGAGCTGGGTACATTCAATGGTTCCACAGGTTTCCAAGCAGAAGACATGGATCCTGCCCTTAAATTCAATCTGTTGCTCTGCCAAGGCAAAGTGCTGTTAGTGATGAGACTGGCCCAGGAGCTTTTGTAGCACCAGCAGCTGTTTAAGGAGCCGTGTTGTTCAGTTGTGTGAGCATCCTCTTCCAGTCAGGAGCTGATTGATGGCACTGAAAAGGACCAGTACAGTAAGAGACAGAATGGACTGAAAGCTTATACAGTGCATTGTTAGTTTGCTCCAACCAACATCTGCCCAACTTTGAGAGGTGTTTGAATGTTGCCACTGGATAAAACACGACTAATTCTTTCATCAAAAACATATTCCTGCACAGTGACCTAGTTTCTTCTCCCTCTGATTTGTTTTCTTACTGAATTATGAAGCTGGAGGGATTCTTAGGAAAGACATGAGCTAGCCAGTCATTTAGTTTTTCTCCCATATTTTTTAGCAGAATTTTCCTTGGAAAATATTTCACGATGTTTATAGCTCTCCTTCACTCTTTCCCCAGGTGTATTTCACTTGTTTGTCTCATTGTTGACATCAATGTTTTTGTTTGGTTTGGTTTTCATCTCCCTATCTGTGGCAATCCCCTTTAGGAGTTGTAAATTTTCATCATCTCCTAATATTGTGCCACTTGCATAATCAATGTAAAAGCACATGTATGGAGTATTCAGGATGTAGGAACACAGAACTGAAGTTCAGTCCTCTATAGAATTGTCAATGGATTATGCATTCCAATGTATTAAATATTAAATTTCAGTCTACCATTCTGAATTCTGGTATAAGGAGAGATTAATTTGAAATTAATTTGTAAAAGATCCCTGGCTGGCAGAACAGTGTCATACAGATCTGCAGGGACCTGCTGATTTTTGTATTACCAAATGGAATAGCATCACAGAAACAAGNGCTTCGTTCGCGAAGCCTAGCCATACATACATACAGAAACAAGCAATCGTCGTCGTGGCTAGGCTTCACGAACAAGCAATACAGAAAAGGCAAAGTAGCCTGGGAGCTGCCTCTGCCTAATGGGATAGCATCATCCCCTGTTAGCTGAGTAGGCTGAGAGAAACTACACATTTACTATAACCTAGTAAAGATTTTGAGCAGTCAACTTTAAAAAGAATAATTTACACTGATTATAATAGTGGTTTTAGTTGTTTTGCTGTTAAGAATGTAACAAGGCAATACTAGTGAATTCCTGGTATCAATATGCAAATGTGAAACATGTTTCTAATTATATATGCTCTATGTGATACTTAAAAATCAGAGATAAATCTGTTTGATTTACAGTGACTCTTTCATGGTGCAAAACTGATTTCTTGCTTCACATTCAAAAGGCAGGAGCTGACATACTGTTCTGACCTGCTTTGGGGCAGTTTTTCCTTTCTCTGGCTGCTCTGTATTCATACTGACTTTTTTCAAGCAGAGAAGCAGGTGCTCTGGTAAATTTTAAAATCATCTTTAATGAGATCCTGGCTTACAATATATCCTCAGAGGTTTGTTAATAGATTTATTCGTATGTCATTTAGGTACTTTTATTAATCCTTTTACCTTGTGGAACACAGTCAATTATCTAATTTTATACTTGATTTTGGTCTGGTACAAAAAGGGATGATAGGTATTAAAAATAAAATAGATTTTTTTTTTTTTAATAGGATCTCATGGGTTATACTGTGGATTGTTTTAAGTTGCAAGGGCAAGTACATGCTATTGGCTAAAGGCACCTGATTAGAATATGCTATGGCTCTGAGCAGGCTATGGATGCCACACACTTTGTTTACATAAAGCTTCTCTGAAAAGAGTCCTTTTAGTGTTAATAAAGGTTTGCAACCTTTGAAATGCAAAATAACTTGACCAAAAGTGCTCTAGAAGCAACAGTGAATGAGGGCGTAGGGATGGTCAGGAGAACACGAGTCCATCAGCAAGTGGAATTGCTGCTTTTCAGAGAGTGCCACTGCTGTGAAAAGGAAATTGAGGGTAGGAAAAGGGTTAGTGCTGCATATCAGCAAAAGTCAGCATATGTCAGTGAGTTACCTCTTTGGTACATCTCAGGATAATAGTGCCATTCTTTCCCATAACCTGAAACACTTTAGTTGTCACTGTAAGTAGATGTCGACATAGCGTACTTCTCCATGGCTGTGAGCAATCTGATATAGTTCTTACCCCATGTGAAATACTCTGCAATTGCAATTATATATGGAGTCCAGATTTGACCAAATAAACATTTCCAGATTCTTTCTGCCAAAAATCCAAGCCATGAAAATACACCACTCCCATAATACTCTAGGATGCCCCTTAATAGTGGCTTTTATCATAATCCTTCCAATTTTCACTCTCATTTAGGCATTTGAGTGACTCTTTCAAGAAGCAACCACAAATTGTATATGGTTTCCTCACACACGGTGTAACAAACAAACACATACCAAGAACCCTACAGTTCCTCTTTGTCTACANGGAGCCCTCCCTGGAGCTTCGTTCGCGAAGCCTAGCCATACAAAGGTAGTAATTTTTATATACTCATAGCAGGTTTTTTTTATGTAAATAAAATGTGTGCCTAGAAACAAATGTCCTAGGAAACTAGTCCAGGAACATTTTTTCCAGTAAATTATTGATTTTTTCAAAAAGTTGGTGTTGGTATTTGAATGGATCACAGGTAATTGCACTGATTGATAATTCCTTTTCCTTTCTCTCACCACCAAGGATTTACATTAAGATAAAGCTTACCAGCAGCTTTAGTTATGTATTTATGCACTGCTTAAATGGAGCTGAAAATACTACATCAAAGAGTGACCCTTTCCCTGAATATGTTCCCCCAGTACCAGACTCCAAAGGTTGAACTGTTGTATAATCAGCTGAGAAATGATATATACAGTTTAGGTCAGACTTGGCAGGACCCAGCAGAGCACTAGCATCAGATCAGATGGTTATCACTTGGTGAGGGCCCTGGAGAGGACTAGGAGGCCATTGATTGTGGAGCACCATGACTGCTGTTGGGTGAGGCAGAGTTAGTGTAACTGGCATCACTTGCAGCCCAGTCATTCATGAGAACAGCAGAATGCTTTAGGCAGTTGGCACAAGGTGGAACAGTTTTAAGACTACATTAAGTAATGACAAAATATTGGCCTGATACAGAGCTGGCTCAGGATCAGAGAAGAATGAAAGAGATTTATTGTGTTCATCTGCATGTGCTCTCTATATGTCATATAAATGTATTAATACTGCTTGACATGTTTATGTTTTTATATTGAAAGGATGGATATCTCTAGAGTAATTTACTATTGTTACTATATTTCTTATATTTGGTTTTTTATTTCCATAGATGGAATAAACTGGTCTTGATAGAAGCAGTTGACTGCATGTATTTGCTCTATTAGGTTAACACTCTTGACAGTGTGCTATTTGACTTTTGCTGCAGTGTGGTGATGTTTTGGCTGTAAGATTTCATCTTAGTATTTCCCAAAAGGTGGTCTAAGTGTAATGCATGCCTGTAATAAATTATATATAGAATAAGAATAGCCTGTGTTTGTCCAGAACTGAAAGCAGTTCTGGAAATCCCAAAAGACTAAAATAGAAATGGCAAATTGAGCTTTTGCAGTGAACTCTGGAAGGATGAATAGGATGTTTTAGCTTCCATAAAGCTATGGTGTAAAGACATATTTAGTATCTCTGAATGGGACCTAACTCATGAAAAGCACCTTATGTTGTGCCTTGTTATGAATAAGATGGTTTTATTTATGTCTTAGTGAGTTTTTTTATCCTTAATATTTAAATCATTTTAAGTATTGGCTTCATATTGAATTATAGTGATCAATTTGAAATTTTATTCTAGTGCTTATGCTAATCTTTATAAGGAATGTTTAAAAAGCTGAATTGGCACATAGAAGAATTGATGACTCTCATATATTTAGTATAGATGAGGCATTTGTTCCATCTTTGTAATCTTGCCTTTCTGATATGATACAGCAATACCTAATGGGTTAATTAGCTGTCAAGGAAGGTGTTGTGAGCAGAAATGTATTTGAAGCCAGACTGCTGGCATGCAAGAATAACAAGGAGCTACTGCCATCCCTCTGCAACAAAAATTCAGTCCAGAACAGGCATAATCTGTTCAATCTTCCTCCAGTAGAAATCAACAGATAAATTTGCACAGATTTCACTGAATGTAAAATTGTGAGGAATGGGATATACTGTGCACTTTTTTTTCTACAGGTCTTCCTATACTGTTTATAAATATTCAGCCAGATGTCTCCATAGTTAACCACAGAGTCAAAGTTTAAAGATAGTTGTGTGCTAGAGGTGGGATTAATCTCACTGATTGTAATCATTTAAAATTAGGAATTTAATTTAAACTAGGCCTTAAGGTTGCTTTCATGGTTATTGAAAGGCATCTTCAGAAAGGAATTAATTCTTCTTGTGTTAGAGTCCTGTATGGAATTGGAGGCCTGTAGCTAGCAGTGCTCACCAGGGGTCAGTACTAGGGTCCAGTCTTGTTCAACGTATTCATCAATGACGGGGAAGAAGGGAAGTATGGAATATACATATATGAGCCAGCAATGTATATTTGCAGCTCAGAAGACCAACTGCATCCTGGGCTGCATCAGGAGAGGCATGAGCAGCAGATCTAGGGAGGTGATGCTGCCTCTCTACTCTGTGCTTGTGAGGCCCCACCTGGAGTACTGCATCCAGTTCTGGGCTCCTCAGCATAAAAAAGATGTGGAGCTGTTGGAGCGAGTCCAGAGGAGGCCACAAAGATGATTAAAGGACTGGAGAACCTCCCCTAGGAAGACAGGCTGAGACAGTTGGGATTGTTCAGCCTGGAAAAGAGAAGGCTTCAAGGGGATCTTATAGCAGCTTTCCAGTACCTAAAGGGAGATTATAAGATAGAAGGGGAGAGACTTTTCAAGCGGTCAGACTGTGATAGGACAAGGGGGAATGGTTATAAGCTGAAGGAGGGGAAATTTAGATTGGAGATTATGAGGAAGTTCTTTACCCGGAGAGTGGTTAGGCACTGGAACAGGTTGCCCAGAGAGGTTGTGGATGCCCCATCCCTGGCAGTGTTCAAGGCCAGGCTGGATGCGGCCCTGGGTGACCTGGGCTAGTGATTGGCATCCCTGCTCAGTGTGGGGAGGTTGGAACTAGATGATCTTTAGGGTCCCTTCCAACCTGCCCATTCTAGGATTCTAGGATTCTATGATATGCATGCATAAATGGAATATGCATATATAAAGCCATATGTAAAATGCAGAAATATCACAACATAGTTATGCGAGGTATATATTTTTTGATATATTTCATTGTAATTAGTGGTGTATTGGTTGATCTGAGCTGCTCAGGTGTGGAAGCAGCAGTGGGCACAAGATGACTGAGCTGGGAATATATGCTATGACTGGATGCAACCTTGCTTTTCCAGAGGTCACTTCCTGTGTAAATGCTGGCTGCTATTGCTTCACTTCATCCTCTGTGTCATTAAGCTCTGGGATGAGTGAGTGGTGATGTGGGGGTGGGAGATGACATCCCTACCATGTTTAGTCACCACATGTCCTGCACCTCAGTGTTTCTCCTGAGCCACCCTCTGGTCTCAGTGCCAACCCCTATCTTAGGAGCTCCTTTCCTGTCTTTTGCTGTTGTTCTGGGAGTGCTTGCCTTCATTTGCCTGCCTTGAATTGATTTGGATGCTTAGCAAAGTTGACAGTGTTAGGGAAAGCAGCTCATACCACCTAATTCCACATGAGAAAGGGTTAGAGCAGGACAAACTTTGAATGGCATTAGTGGAGTAATTGATCCAGTGTAGAAACAAGTGAGCTTTTTATGCATCTGCAAACAAGACAGGTCATCAGATATTCATTAGTACCATAAACTTACAATAATCTCTGATGAGCACTTCCATTTCTGCAGCAGTGCCAAAGGGAGTTGTGGTTTGTTTGTTTGTTTAACTCCAGGCCCCAGTTCTTTACCTAAATGCAAAAATCCTTCTGTTTATATGTTCTCTTCACTAGAGTTATTTCTGATTTCTTGTCATACAGGTAGAAGTAGGCCAAAATGCTGAAAATTTAATGAAAGATCCAACTGAAAATAGATGAATGTTTATTAACTCCTTGGGGCTGAGTGGAATGTTGTGGTTTGGGTTTTTTTTGCATTAGTATTTACTTCAGTTGGATATTCTTGATGGAAATTACGATCTTGCCTGTGCTTGTTGTGATGACTTTGGGTGTTCTGCTGGTAAACAGACTTAGTGAAGCACACTGCTAACCCTTTCACCTAGTAAAAATTGACCTAGTAAAAATTACAGATCTTACTAGGTTATTTCTAGCCAAAGGGAAAAAAATGAGGAATTTTTAAATGCCATTTTCTGCTTTACATGAATTTGGAAATTCTGTCTTAAGATAGAAAGCAGTGATTTTTCTGTTCCTGAGTTTTGTCTCTGTTACCTCTTGTCAGCTATTTTTTGTTTTTCTCTGTTCATCATCTCAACCAAAACAACTTTAACAAAGCTATTCTGCCAAACTTCTTTGAAACTCTGAGAGGCCTTGCATTTGCCTTTCCTCCAAGCAAAAGTGCATGTCTTAGAGAGAGTCTTAGAGTGCTTATCTCTCTCTTAGAGTTATGGCTTTACAGTGTTTTTTTTAATAGTATTTGTCCCTGATTACCTTAGTGAATATGTTAAGGAAAGTGACAAAGGCAAAATAAAGGCAAAATAATCTTGCATGCAAAAATAGGAGAAGTAAATATTAGGAGATAATGTCTATCTTGGTTCTCTCCATACTGAGGGGAGTTTACTCCTCCCAAAGCTAAATGAAGGGAGTAAGATCAAAGGACATCCTAAAGCTTAAAGATGATGGTGCTGGAAAGGAGAAGCATCAGTAAGAGCTAGCAGGTACAGGACACAAATGAGATAAATATTGTTTTTTAAAAGTTGCTGAGGGTTTCTACAAAAGTGGATACAGTATTCAAATGGACAAAGCNTGAGGACAGGCTGAAGGAGCTGGGATTGTTCAGCCTGGAGAAGAGAAGCTTCAGGGGGACCTACTAGTGACCTTCCAGTACCTAAAAGGAACTTCCAAGCAGGCTGCAGAGGGCCTGTTTGCAAAGGCCTGCAGTGAAAGGACAAGGGGCAATGGTTTTAAATTGGACAAGAGTAGATTTAGACTTGATATTAGGAAAATGTTCCTCAGCACGAGGGTGGTGGAACACTGGCCCAGGTTGCCCAGGGAGGTGGTTGAGTTCCCATCCCTGGAGGCATTGCAGGTGAGGCTTGCCAGGGCTCTGGGCAAGCTGCTCTAGTTGGGGATGTCCCTGCCCACTGCAGGGGGGTTGGACTAGATGAGCTCCAGAGGTCCCTTCCAACCCAAACCAGTCTAGGATTCTATGATTCTATGATTCTGTAATTAATCTGAGATATTTGTGCTGCACATTCCCAGGAAGGATACCAAAAGATGTATGCAGACAGCAAAGGACTTGCACAACTCCACAAGTTCTGCTCCAAACATCATACCTTGTCTAATTTTCATAGTATCTCTGCACATATGTTTGCTATTAATTCAGCTCTTAGATTCTTTATGAACTCTGCTTGTATAGAGTGTGCTCAAAGATTGGAACTTATATAGTTAAAACTATTAGATGATACCCATACCTTCTGCCTGTGGATTTAAGAAATTTCCTTAAGTCTTGATTTTCTTCCTTTGTTATTAGGTTTTCATAGAACAGGATAAAAATCCATCCAAATGCAGAGTGTAAGCTGAGGGGTTTTTTGTGCTTTAAAAAAAAATAAATGTTTTACCTAGTAACTGCTGAAAGATATTTGTGAAGCTCTCATGTAAACATAGGTGCCTGTTAAAACAGTAAGCATCTGTTTTGTGAAGAGTGGACAACAGACAATTATATGTGTGTGCTACTGTTTGCAAATAAACTTTGCATCACACCAAATAAATTCAGATGGGTATCTTATTCTGTGGACAGGTTTTTTGGCTCCACATCATTGTAAGGCTGATTATGCAATATTGTCTTGTGCCCTCTGTATCACTGTGGCTGCTGTGTGATTGGAATTTGGAGCATACTAACAAAATTAATTGAAATAACCTGTTCTTAAGATACCTGTTTACAGGACTGTGTTGTATCACTAACTGTCACTGTGAACATTTACTATTTTCAGATGAAATATTTTTTAATGGCTTGCAATACAAGATCCCTTATCATCCATATGCAAGAGAATGTATTTTGCTACAGCATTTTCAGCCATTTTAGTGTGTTCCTTTTTAGCCAAATCCTGCAGGTTTGTTGGATGTGTACCAAAGTCACCTATTGTGCATTGGGGTATAACTAAATGTTATATGAGAATACTTCTATGGATTTGAATTTGAAGAAATACAGTACATTTTTCTTCCCAATACAGGGATATATAATATTTTGGAAGAGATTCACTTAAGTCTACCTAGCTGAGTTGGTACTGTTTTATTATAAAATCACACACTAGAGAAGCTGTTTACTCACTTTTATACTTTAATTTATGGAACATCTTTTTCAGTCAAAGAGACACAGATGAATCTTAAGTGATTCAGCAGATTTTAGATCAGAGCTCGAGACTTAAAAAGTTTTACTGCTGTGACACAGGAATCATTATTAGGCAGATAATGCCAATAAATATAACCTGTAACAAGACAATGAGAATAACATAAAATAAAGCACTGATGTAAGTATGAGATTCTTATTGCTGATAGTAAAGTAACATGAACCTGCTCAGGGAAGTTGAGAACAAAGCTGTCTGGTGTAATGTCTGAGAAGCTTTTCTATGGGACTGTGTAACTTGAGAGGTACACCAGTTTGATAAAGTTTCAAACTTCACTTTTCTCTCCAATTGTAGTTCCTAGCTGTATATGTTGCTTAAAAAATGAATAAAAATGTGTTAAGAGTTCTATGTGTTTTCAAGAATATGCTCTAAAGCATTTCTCCTTAATATTTATCAGAAATGAGAGTCATTCAAAAAATTCTACTAAAAAAGGCAATCCATTATTATCAGAGGCCTTCAGGAACAACTGTAAGAATTTAAGGAAAAAACTGATTCAAGGACTTTTCTGTTCCCTACTTATTTTATGCATTAAATGTATTAAACAGTTAGACTTTTAAAGAAGGATTTCCTTTGCACAGTAATTCCTGAAATAGGAGCCTTCTCCCCCAAAGAATTTATGTTCCTATGACCTACCTCACTTGCATTTTAGGTGTCTATATCCATCATTCTCATCTTCAGAACTCCCACTCAGCAGCTGCCTATTTTGGCAGCACTTGTAGTCTGTCCATAGGCATCCCAGGATTTTACATAAGGATATATACAGATATGAAATTGTACTTCTGAGAATGCTCAGAAGCTGCATTGGCTCAACAGAGTCAAACACCTTACCAGCAGGGTTTATTTAAAGGGCAGGTGAAATAAGCACCTGCCGACTGTAAAAAAAGAACAGAGCTGGCAAAAAAAAACCCTCCAGTGTTCCAGAATGAAATATTGATTACTCATTGGCAATAATTGTTTCCTGTTTAAAAAAAAACAACCAAAACCTAGCATGATTGAATTATTTTTCTTATTATTTTATCAGAGAATGAGGTTACTGCTAGAGGTTAGGAAAAGCAGATGTTTATGTTCTAAAAAAGTAGACTAAATGGAGAGCTGCCAGTGGAAATCCCCAAATTTATACTCCACATGCCTCTGTATGATCAAAGCAGCTGTGTGGGCTCCTCTGCAGTGCCAGACCTCAGACAGAGCTACCTGAGGAGCTAGTGGTGCCATTAGTGCCATCCTGAACCACAGCCTGAGAAAACAACTGAGCATAATATGGGATGAGACACGAGGTGGTAGGCTACTAGTTTAGGGGCTCATTTGGGAGGAAATATGATGCTCATTTTACTAAGATCATTTCTGTTTCTAGTGTACATTACTAGGACAAAACACAGAAAGGCTGTGGGAAGGAAATGCTGGAGTACAATCTCCTCTATCCAAAATGAGTGCTATAATCTCTAGCCAGCAGTTATTTGTTTGTGTTTTCAGTGAGTCCCTTTCTTCTTCATCCTCTGCTTCCTGCTCACAACTTCCGAAATCTTGAATTATTTTCTGCATAGTGATGTGGCTGCAGTGAGAATATCCCCTTCCTAATCCTTTACAGAAGTCTTTAGTCCCAGGGGGTGATTGTGTGGGAGGTAGAAGATATGGATTTAATTAAATTTAAAGGCAGTGGCCCTTTAGACTGAGCTAGTCAATCCCTATCCTTCGTTTCTAGTGTGTTATCCAAGATTCAGGGGTATCACTACAGTGTATATTTTAAAAGGAAGCATAGGACAGTGAGTGAAGAGCTACAGATGTGGAAAGCAGCCCCTTGAGGAAGAGGATGCCCTGTGTAGGGCCAGTCACGATGACCCAGAGAGAGCACAAAAGCACCAATTTCTTTGTGTAATGAGAGATATGGGCTAGGTCTTGAAGTAGAAAAAGCCCCATATGCCTAGAGCTAATAGGACTGTTTTTACTCACACGTTAAGTGGTGGCTACAGGGGGAGTAGAAAGAAAAAATGTCAGGTAGTTGCTAAGCTTCCACTTTCACACAGCTCTCAGGGATCAGTCCCTTGTTATTCCTCTTGCTATGCAGTAGATTCTAACAGATCATTTGATTTGCATTCAGTTTTAAGCCATGTGTCTGTGATGACAAACCATTCAGTTTGCATATATGTCCAGGACTAGGAAGTGTTTCTAGGTTTCAGTTCCACATCATCTGATCATTTCTCTATATACTCTAAAATTCACAATATATTATCATGACAGAACATTAAGAAGCAAAAAAAAATCTACATCTTGTTTGTGTCTCTACTTGTTTGTAGAGATACAGATACTGTTTTGAAGCCATAGTATTTATGCAAAGGTGTCCATGAAAGCAGGACAATGAACTTTCTCTGTCTCAAAGCCTCAGTAAAGAAGTTGAGTTCATTTCTGTCAGGGTGGATCTTCATAAATGGCCTTGCCATATAATAGAAGATAATACATATAAACTTCAGTTCATTATCCATCTTAATTATCCATTATCTAAACTTCCTTCCTTGGTCTACAGATCTGAAGTTCACATATCAGTATGTTAGTATTCAACATAAGAATGTTACAGTTTGATATTAAAAACCTCTTTAATTGGACATGGTATGCTTATCTGTAGCTAACTTAATTTTTGATCTTGAGATTGCTCTTTTAATCCTGAGCTAAAAGAGGCAATTTTTTTTTATCTTCAGATGTAAATTGTAGGTGGAAAATTTTCGAGTAATGAATCACATGTATCTTAGATGCTACTTTGGGGAGGGATGTAGTCCTATAGAAGTGTGTAGCACAACTCAAAAGGTGAGACACATGTTAGAAGATTTACATGGGAGACTGCAGATTGAACAGTGCTGAAGGACACTCCCCAAGCCACAGGGACCTCCCTTCCTGAGTCACTGCCATGTGATGTGCAGCCACAGCCCTCACTAGAGCTGCTTAGGCAAATCTTCACTGCCATGTGATGTGCAGCCACAGCCCTTACTAGAGGTGCTTAGGCAAATCTTCACTTTTATAGTAGAAGGGTGTTCAGAACTTTTTTAGCAGGAACAGAACCTTTTCTTTTCCATCATATGGTTCTTCCAGATATGCTTGTGTTACAAGAGCTGTATATGATACAGGTGTTTTGTTAGGAAATGAGGAAGAATATAATGTTGAATCTCATTCGAGATGATAAGTTTTCTGTTGTAAAAATCTATGATAAGATTGATATCTTCTCTTTGTTATTTAAGATTACTGTCTGCAGAATTTACTTTATAAAATTTGTTATGTTGAAGANTGGGCACAGTTATGGCACCAGGGGCCACAGGAGACCACAAGGGATTTTCAGACTGTGCCTGTGAAGAATTAAATACTATCATCACAATGGGCAGACATTTATCTTGGCCAGTGCTTTCAAGGGTGCTCAAAGGGAAATAAGTCCCAAATTGGCATTTTTATTGTAGGAAACTGAGTCCTTAGTCTTTCAAGTTCTAACCCACTCTTTTGCATTTATTGAACTGAAGAAATATGTGTATAGGCTGTCACCTGGGTAAGCATAATTTCCTTGCCCTAAGATTCAGCTAGGTAGCAAAAGGCAAGGCAGTTGCACACGTGAGCATTACCACTCACACATTCACCACCAAGACCTGTTTTAACAGAAATTATTGGCAGTAAGAAGAGATCCATATCACTTATGCTTGAAATCATTAACAATATTAATGTCATATTACCTTTAGCACCTTGCTGGTGTGCTGAATGTGCAACATATTTACTGATATTAAAATTATGGAGTTGATGACAAACAAATTTTAAACCTCAAAGCCCAGACAAAAGTTAAGCAGGATTTATAGTGTCTTGTTCTAAAATATGTAGCTCAAAAAGCAAAGAGTTTATTTTGTTTGTTTTGATTTGCAAAGCCATTCTTCCACATGAGAGGAAACCAGACAATTCAAATCAGTTTCTAAGCCTCTAAAAGTACAAGCTAGATGGAGACTTTATATTTAAATTTAGTTTGAGGTCTTATTTGCCACTGTTTTCTTGCAACAAAAGAACAAAAGTATGTCTTAATATTATTGCATCTTTACATATCAGAAATTTGCCTTCCCACACTTAAAAAGAAGTACTGGAAAAGAGGGTTGTTTTGATCCCTGGGCCAAGTTCTTTAATGCCAAATCACAGTGTGGAAAGAATGTCTCAGTCCAAGTTATAAATCCTTAAAATGAGCTTTGATGGAAAATCTGGAGTAGTTTCACAGTGGAATCTCTTCAGCTACATGTGAGGAGCCCTGTTGCTGCTTTGCTAGGGCATATGCCTGCTCCATCCAGGAATGGTCTGCTTGATACCAAGAGTGGCTTGAGAACAAAAATAGAATCAACAAAGCAAGGATATTTCTGTTCTGTAAATTACTTCCTTATTTTCAGTCAGGTTTCAGAGGGGTTTTTTTATCTTTTCTTCTGTGTTGTCACAATATTGGTGAGCTGCAAAGGAAACCTATGCAAATTCAGTTCATTTTTCCCTTTACAGAAAACTCATCTTTGCTTACCATGGTTGTGTTTATTAAAGCAAATGCAGAACTAGTCATGAAAGTTGCCCTGGCAGTGGCAAGATATGTATGAGACATAAGATTCGTGCAAGCTTGGAGTACAGGGAGTCTCATTCAGGGGAATGGAATGTGGCCTCTGATGCAGTGCTATCCTAGAAGCCCAGAAAACTGGAAATACTGCTTTCTTTTTACCCTTCCTCCTTTGGACAGGCACAGTTGCTTCTTCCCGGATCACCTGTTTCTTCCAAGGGAAAACTCCTTGCCCAGGAACTGGTGGAGACAGCTGCAGCTCAGGGTTGGACAGGCTTGGATGTTGTTCNCTTTGTTCGCCAAGCCTAGCCACGACATACTGGAGAAAGTGGGAGCTTCATATATTTCAGGTCATTTATTTGTATTCAATAATGCTGGCACTGTCATTTTGGTTAAATTAATTTCTTCATACACCACCGCTTTCCCCTTATATTTGTCACTGCTATAGAATCATACCAGCTTACAGAATCATCTTGGTGTATGTCTCACTATGCAGAACAGCCACTAGCTTTTACTTTCATGTCCTTCCTTCCTGCATCACTTCTGGGACACACATAATGCCAACGTTAGCAGGAAGAGTTGTGGTGTAGAGAAACCCAGTTTACTACTAAGGAACCAAGCATCTCTAAGGTACACATTTTCAGGGTGGAGGATTGCTTGGATTAGATCTCATTTCATTGCATGAACTGAATGCTAGTTAGTGAATGCAGTGCATTCTGTGTGCTTTTGAAGCTCATCTCTTTATTTCGTTTCATGTTAAAAACATTTCTGAGAGAGAACAAGAAGTAATAGGAGACTGCCTGTGGAAGCATGCTCTTCATCTGAACTAAAATGCTAAGACAGATTCACCTTCTGAGTGGTGTCTCCTAGGTGTAACCCTTATGTCCAGCAGGAAATCCCTATCTTCTTCACTCTAATAAAATTAACTAAAACCTGTATTGAAAAATAGGTCCTGTATTTTATTGTACTTTTACTAAACAGATGCTGAAATGTGCTTTAAAGTTAAAAAATGTATCTAAGGAATAATTCTGAAGTTGTACAGGCAAGTATATCGAGTATTTATAACAGAAAGTCTCAAGGTTGGCTGTTTTGGAGGATTGCTCTTTGTGACACTTAGTATTGTCTCCTGTTAATTCAGGAAGCTTGAGGCCAATATTAATAATTGTGGTGTTGTTGCTCCCTTAACAAGTATCACTTTGAAGCAGCACAGGTCTGCAGACAAGCAGCTGTCTGGTTGGGTCTTCTGTAGCTGCAGGATGAATATCTGGCTCCTTCCTGTGGTATTTTATTGCTATTGCACAGGACTGAGTAGTAGCTGCTGTAAGCCAATAAACAGAACAATATGATTAAACTGTAAAGCAAACTGGTATTACTATTTTCAAAGGATAAATGAGTTATTTCATTCTATAAAAAAGTTGGTTCTTTAACTGTGCAACATACAAATCACTTAGCAAACCTTACAAAAAATGCACAGAGGCTCATACTGTTATCTTTCATCTGGAAAAGTCTTGCCCTTGTGCCTCAAGCATAATTAATTCTGAGTTAGGACTTGGGAAGACATGGGAAGAAAGAGAGCACAGTAAGGCAGTACAAATGTTATTGGGTGATTAGATCATAAACTGTAAGTGAAACTTGGAAATATAAAACAGCCCCCTTAAAGCTGGGTCAGTCAGCTAAAACTTGCCAGCAATTGTTGAAGAGTATTGTTGCTATTAATTTTCTTAGCTGGGAGTGGTGGAGTTTTATTTAATTGTATTTTATCTGAAAATTGCCGAGTAGTGTTGATGGATACATGCTGCTAGTTACAAAACAGAATCATACTATAGGGATTCTGACATTTTGGTTAATTGGCATGTGTCCCTCTAAATGATTTCTATTCCTTAACTCATAATTGTTCTCATTTACTCAGTGGGTTTCAGAAACAGGGCTTGTGGAATGTCATTTAATACTCACTTTATTTTGTTAAATGAAATGCATTGGCTTCCATCTTGCCTATAAATTAAGTCATTATAATTTCATATTATGCCCATATATTTTTAATTGTGTAAATATTTTTCCTTCACATGCAATTTGCTAAATGCCAGAAAATGTGCCACCCCAGGCCCCAGCTTTACTTTGTCGCAAAAGAATCACAGTGTGTTTTCTATAGTCAGTTAAATCTGGACATAAATTGGATGCTTGATCTGTCTCTTATGGAAATCTAAATGTGAACCACTGTTTTCAAAGTTAGCCCTTTTTCTTGCTAAGTGGAGGACTGAAACTAATAAATTATTCTTTCGCAACCCAGAGAAATAACCTTCAATAAGAAAATATTTAAAAGGTCAGATCCCGCTTTCAAGTTACATTTTCCTTAGTGAGAGGTGGTGGGAAGGAGAAAGGCATCTTACTGCAATCTGATTTCCACACGCTTTTCT
Source organism: Bucco capensis (assembly GCA_013396975.1). Taxonomy (NCBI): domain Eukaryota; kingdom Metazoa; phylum Chordata; class Aves; order Piciformes; family Bucconidae; genus Bucco; species Bucco capensis. Next base: position 359,487 of record VWZO01011172.1, on the reverse strand, counting down.
AATGCTAGTCCATGCGTTGCCCAGCTTCCCTTTAGAAATATCAGCAGCTTCAGGGACACTCCAACATGTGTTTTGCTACCCACAATTTATTAGCCAAGAATAGCTGCGCTGAAATAGAGCTGTGGTCATGCTGTGCCCTCTGGCAAATCCTCTTTATCAGGGACCCTGGGACTATTATATAGACTCTGGGGGGTGTTCAACAACCAGGGTGGGCCACACACTGGAAAACCGCCCAGGAAACAGATATATAGCCTTTACGGCCCATTGTGTAGTGTACTGGAGAACAACTAAAACAAGCCATCAATCTCTTCTTCTACAAGCTTAATTTGAACCAGCATCTATGGGTGAAAAGCTCTAAGTCCTATCAACTATCAGTTGTCTCCAATGGCAACATTTTAAGCAGAGTAAATACATTAAGCTAGAAAGTCCTTTTACTGGGTTAACAATGCCATATTTCCACTTTGGCTGACTTAAAATTATAGCCTTGGGGCTTTTAATATTTCTATTTGCCTTTATTCCATTTATCCAAGCACAGAATAAAAGACAGAATCCTACTGTGTTAAGAAGTAATGTTGCATATTACTGTGAACCATTGCACCCCAGATATACTGCTAGAAGTAACATTTTTTGTGATAGGTACCTTTTCCTTCTGTTTCTCCAACTCGTTTGCTGCAAGAGGAAAGGAACTTTGCTGTTGCCTAGAGATTCCTTTCAGGAAATTGAGTTCTCAAATAGAAATGGAGTTCTTAAAAAGCTTAGGCACCCCCAAAGCTATTAGGATGATATTAGGCACAGAAGAGAGCATGAGAGTGAGCACTGGGGGACAGCATTTCAATTCTGTAATGCTAATGAGTGAGTATACAGTTGTCTCCTAGATGGTATTTTAAAGACAAGTGATGAGAACTGGATACTCTCTGTTTATTCCAACATACCTGGGAAGGAAACTTTCTTGTACAGTGGGAAAATATTTTCAAATAGATCCTATAGTCCTAAATGGCATGGAAACCTGTTATGAGATCTTGGCATAATTCAGTAGGCAGCAACTGTTCTTCCTGTGCAGTAGCATTTACACATAAGGGAGTCTCAGGGGCATACTCTAAGTATGGAAAGCTGTCTTCTTGATAGCAACAGGAGACCATTTTCAGATCTGAAACTCTATATTCTGTAGCAGACAAACAAAAATATGTAGAAGGATCCTGATTCTTGGAATATGATTTCTCCCATCCAGCCTATTTATAAAACCGGCAGATAAAAAAAGAATATAGAAGAAATGATTGCAACTCAGAGTATCTGCATTGTATTCCCAGCTCTGTTTGCCCTTTGAGTGAGCCATGTAATTAAAAAAAAACAAAACTAAAAAGTCCACAGAGAAAGCCTTTACACCTCAGTTTCCCCACACTTAAACAGAAATAATAAATACTAGAGGCAATCTCATTTCTGTCTGGGAAACATGTTGAGCTGATTTAGTGGAAGACACTAACAGAGTGTCATACATTATTATTGCATTAGGCTGACTGTACTTTTGAAACCCATCTGACATTTCCTACTTGGCATTCATTGTGGGTGGTAACATTTCTGTATTAATTTTAAGAAGGATACATCATAGCACTGCCTGATGTATAATTACATGGTTTATGATTAAAGCATTTTCTAAGAAAGGCAGGAACCTGTGAGATCCTCTCTTTTTTCACTTCATTAAACTACTGTGTTAGGAAGTGTATTGTTTAATACGAACCCTGCCAGGCAACTTTACTGTTCTCCTTATAGCTATGTGTGAAGTATTAGGGTGAAGTTCATAACTATATTTGGGTATCAGAGTTTATATCCTTTGCTCTCTCTGAAGGTTAGCATGACGAGTGGTTGAGGAATGCTAGGGGAAACTCATTTACATGAACAGGCTGTGCCCAAGCTCAGACTGCCCTGCTCAATCCTATTTGGTGCTGCAAGCAGTTAAATCACCAGGTCAGGGTTTGGACCACACAAACACAGGATCAGATATGTTCCATTATCGTGTGGCTGAGACAGGTCCTTCGTGTCCCGGAAAACAGCGACTTTCCCGTGCGCTGTCAGCAGTCAGACCTAGCCCTGAAGTCGAGTGGTGCCCGGTCTGCCCTGGCTGTAAAGCAGGGTGCTAGGGGAGGAAGCTTGGACAGGAAGTGAGTAAGTCAGCAGCCTGGCCCCGTGTGGAGCTGTAAGGCAGGGTTACTGGGGCGAGCACTGCAGTGGGGAGGAAGTGTTGCAATGACTAATGCTTGTGTGTGTGTTCTTCTCTGAAACAGCCTCATCATAGAAATATCTAAGATAAGAAGCTTTAGGGGAAAGATTCCTGCACAATTAGTGCAAGATGGAACGATCTATTGCCAGTTCTGGAGAGACAGGGAGCATGCACAGCTCCTCCTTCGGGGTGCTCAGCACCAAATGAAAGGGGAGCACCTATAAATAGCAGACTGTTGCATGAAGTTACTGGTTTTTTATCCTTTATTCTTCATTAGAGAACTGAGTATTGTCCATGATGATGCACACTGGAGCTTTATGTTTTCATAAGGAGTTGAAGATAAAATTTCATAAAGGTGCATAGTTACATCAATACCTAAAAGCTGTGGAGGGGGAACTCTCTATTTCTCATAATATTTGCATCAGAGAATTTAGTGCAAGAAGAATATAGTGCATGTGTACATTCGTATAATTTCATTTGTCTGTCTACATGGGTTTTTTGCAACTGACTCCCAAGCAGTTGGTCTCTGGAAGAATGAGATAAATGAGAAGGGCATCCGATGGGGAAAGGGGGAAAAGAAGCAAGTGGTAATCCCTACAGGAAGAGAGGAAATTAAATGTGATTGCCAACTAGGTGTTGGTTTGCTATATTGTCTCCATCAACAACTATTCAGCTTTTTGATTTTTAAGAACACTTCTGAAGTGAAAAACCTTCTCTTTCACCACTGCCTCCTCCCAGTACTTTTTTTTCCTGCTGTTGCATAACTATCAGTAAAGTTTTGGTATGGTGTGGATTGGATTACCAACCTTTGTTTACAAAACACTGTTTACATTCTTTATGTTTATCACTTTTAAATTAATGAGAAAAGAAAATTATGAAGGGGGTGGATGGCTGGGTGAAGTCCATTCTTTGAATACTAGCTACTTGCAAAGCAGCTGCTAGAATGAAATTACCCTGGCTGCTTAGTGAGAGGATAGTTCAAATTGTAGTCAAATTTAGGATTGGTGGACTAGACTATGTGTGGGTGTGAAAAATGAAAAAGGAAATGCTTGGTAAATTCTTTTTATTTGTAATGTAAAACTAACCTAAAATAATATTAATGAGTGTTAAATTAAATTTGGAATATCCAGTGTATCCATTTCATTGGAATACAGAAACTAGTTCTGCTTATAGTAACAGCTCAGAGAATATTTCTGAGGCATTACTTTAGAAGACTGACTGAAGCTGAAATACTAGTAGTAACAGGAATACATGATGCTATAGGTGTGGTATGTGTCTTCTATCACCATGATTGCATATTGTTCTAAATAAGTGTTCCCACAATCTTAGAGAATCCACATTAGCATTCATTATATATGGTTGTAGAGATGAAGAAGCACTTCTTTAGCTACAGTTGGCTTTAAAAAAAACACTTTAATGAGACCTTTCATGTCACTCACCTGCAATAACAAAAAAAGAACTTCAGTCAGTGAAAACACAGGTGAATGAAGCAGACTTCTGTGTGCAGCTGGGAAATTTAAGGCCCATCTAACTGTAGCATCCTTTAGCTATGGGAAAGCTGAATGCACTTAGACAGTTTAATTCTGTGGAGTTATCTGAAGTTCTAAATCTGTTAAGAAAGCTATGGCAAACTAGACCCATGTGCAAAAACACAGGAAGAAATAGGGTAGATGAAACATGTTACAATTCTCTGTCCCTTTTAATGAAGAAGGAGAAAATCCTTGACAAATGTCCCCAGATAGCAAAGAGTCCTTAGGATGTGAATGTGGACTGAGGCATGGTACTTTTGCTGGGTGGAAAGTGGATTTTGGTTCCCTGAGTAAGACTCTGGATTGGGAGTTGCATGCAATTTCCCACCCAGGCTCTGCCACAGGTTTCCTTGGTGAACTAACCAAGTAGTTAATGGCTTTGACCTCTGTTTTTCTGTTCACAAAATGGGATTCTGACCCCTTCCTCCCAAGGGTCTGTGAGGTTAAATAAAAGGATGTTTATAAAATGAGCTCATATTGTTTTATGGAAGAGACGATTTCAACATTTTCAAACAATATTCTCAGTAGAGAAAGAACCTTAGATATTCTGTTTACTTATACAATGATACTACCATATACACATGCTTTCTCTCAGTGGTAGCAACCCGTGTAATGGGAGGTTCTGTACAAGTCCTTTTTTCTGGGGTGAGGAGAGAGGCCACCAGCAACCCAAAAAGGGAGCCAGCACTGACTGCCAAGGGCCACTGACAGCCTTCAGCTGTGTGCCACCCTCACACCAGGCTCCACTTGTCCAAGCTGCCTCTGCATGCTGGGTCATACTGCGATGGTGTGAACACCTAGATGTCTGTTCCTCTTCTTTCACCCTAAGCAAACCTGTTTCCCTTGTGTGTGCACTGTAGGTGTTACCAATGCTCTCTCTCTGTACACATATGCCTCATGAAATGCATTCAACCTCCCTCTTCAACAACTCCCCCCCTCCTTTATTTTGGAAGATGTAGTTCAGCTGGTCTTTTTCAACCTTTTGTTGATTAGTGCCATTTCTGTGCTGCGTTTTGCTAAGTATTTGGTGCTGCTCAGTCTCACCCTCCCTTCCCCCCCCTCCCCTTTTTGGCGGAGAAAAGACACAGCATATTTCCAGAGTATATACTCTAATTCCAGCAATGAGACTACTGTACATCTGGTGCTCTCAGTCTCCTCTGTGCACATTACAGCACGCTGAAACACAGGCTAGGAGACAACCTGTCCCTGCACAGCAGGACACAGTGTTTACTGCACAAAGCATCTCAGAGGCATCACCAGGCACAAGATCACCAGCAACAAGACAATGAACTCTTACCAAAACACAGGCACACGTCTCTGCTACCACTTTCTCTTAGGCAACCCTAGAGAGTGGAAGTTGGTGGTGGGGCATGCATAGAGGTAGAAACATGGTGGGAGGCAGAATTGTGGTAGAAGTGACTGATTTATGACAGGAGTTTCCTTTATAGTCATAAGGGGAATTTTGCTTGGTCACAGCGAGTTTGAACCCTCATGAAACAGCCTGAATCATTTGAAGTTAAAATAAAACAGAGAATGACAGGGGGAGGGACATGACCTTTTTTTTTTTTTAAAAAAAAAAAGGCAAAAAAACATTAAAATTGTTTCCTTTGGTGCTGACTTCTTAAACAAGAATTTGATCAAGAATAGTTCTGCTGTGCAAGCCAACATTTGTTTTAAGAATGTTTCTTGTCTTCTTTTCTCTCTTTTCGCTCTCCCCCTTGCCCTCCCCCTCTGCTGTGCAGATTTACACTGACTGGGCTAACCACTACCTAGCAAAATCTGGCCACAAGCGGTTGATCAAGGATTTGCAACAGGACATTGCAGATGGAGTTCTGCTAGCAGAAATCATCCAGATCATCGGTAAGACCAGGGCTGAGAGAAGCACTGCAAGCTGACTCCTTGCATGGGGGGGATATATAATTTCAGTTGAATGTATTTAACAATAAGATGAACCCTGAATAATACAGTTTGACTGGGTCCATATGTCTCTGATATTTGTGTGGTTCATCCTTCTCTTAATTAGAAAATATGTTTATGTGAGCATGTTTGGAAGTGACTGTTTAACCATACTTTAAATGGCCAGAACTGTATCTTACACACTTTGAATTGTCAGAAATGAATGCTCCATTAAACCATATGTCTCCCATGTGTGCGTTTTGTTAGCTGGAGTGGCTCATACTTTCTGGGATGCCTTGAAACTATATCCTGACCCTGCAAAGACAATTGTGGAAGATTTCATGTCAGCAGTTATTTTGCAGGGGCTGAAGAATTAGCAGCGACCTCCTTCGCACTTCCCCCTTTGCAGGATTTGGCATGTGGAAGCAACTGCTGCTAACAAGAGTGTTGTTACTGTACGACTGAGCTTTACTTAGAAAGGAGCTCTGTGTCAACAAAACCCTGTGCAGTTTATTACTGTATCTTTCCTGCTCTTCCTCATTTTTTTATTATTTTGTTTTGTTTTGGATTTTTAGAGTTTTGGGTTGTTGTGTGTTTTGTTTTGGTTTTTTTTGTCAGAGAGTAGAAAGGGAAGTTTTATCTCATTGTTTACTTCTGTCTTCTCCTCACTGTTTTTGTTTAGCCAATGAAAAGGTTGAAGATATCAATGGCTGTCCCCGGAGCCAGTCTCAAATGGTAAGAATAAAATATAATTCCAGTTTGTGTTGTCACCTCTGTACTTTCCTAAAATGCTTTTAAATTATGACTTATTTAAACTAGGACTTTTTGGTCCCACATTTACCATAAAGTCTTAATTCTCATATAATGTCCCTGGTACTTTTTTTTTTTCCACAGGTGCTTATTGTTTATCACTCTATTTCTGTGCTCACTATCTTTGGGTCATGAGGTAACCCAGCAGCAAAACTTCATCACTTCTAATTAATCCAAAACTGCCTTAGCAGATCTGTTCTGGTGATTCTGATAATTTCATTTAACTTCATTTTTAAGGGCAGTAAATCCAAGAACAAATTTTCAAGTGGAGTCTTTGTATCTGGAAAACACTTATGATCAACAAGAATTGTCAGATTATTTTTGAACAAAAATAGCCTTTTTTGAATTGTCCACTTTGAAGTCCAGTTAGATGCACTGACTGCAAGACTTTCAGAAATAGAGCTTTAGTCATATAGGTCTCTGAGGTATAGTTGGCAGCTGCTTAAAGATATTTTAATACTCTCAGGCAAGAAGCATTTTGCGACTGTGATTCATATGGAGTCTTATTAATCTTTTACTGTGTTTATGGCTAGTCAACTACATTTAAAAAGATAAAGCCTCCTAAGAAGGCTGTGAAACTGACAGAACCAAAATCTGAGCCTCAGTAACATTACCAGACATTTACTGAATCATTTGCAGTTGCAGTTGTACTCCCTCATGCTGTGGGCTTTGCCTTTCTTTTCACATATAAAGAAGATGTGAATAAGGTGCATGATTGTGTAGCTAGCAAGAATTTTGGAGTATAATGATCTGAGTGAGCTTGCATAATAGCAAACTGCTGAAGCTGGACTTAAAAATGAAAAGGGAAAAAACAAACAAAAAAAGAAGGCATTTATTTAGTCCATTTTTTAAAGGGGAAGGTATTTGCAACTTTTTCTGAAAGCTGTGAATGGTAAAAGGAAAAATGTTGAGTACCAGTGCAGTGAATCAGGTGTTTTTGATCTTACTGTTCAAAAAATTTGCAGGTTTAAAATAATTTTTTTCTCCAACTTGCAGGCTTTTGAAACAGTAAGAATATATGCAATTTCCTTAATAGTAGTTATCATTTTAATTACTCATATTACAGCAGCACCTAGTGGCCCCAACTGAGAGCACTGGGAGCTCCAGCATGAAACTCCAGTATTACACACACAGATAGATAATTGCTCACTACTTTAATCACGTTTAAACCTGCAATTACAGACAGACAAGACAAACAAGAAGAAACAAAAGCATAGAAAAGTAACATACAAGTGGTTAGTGACCAACTAGGATTGCTTAGGGCACCACCACTCTGATGACTGTCTCTTAATTTCCATGAGAGAAAGAAGAGCTGCAGAGGGAACTATTAACTCTAGCAATGTTTTCTTCTCAAAGCAATACTATTTGTTTACATTCCCTGTTCATAAGTAAATCTTGATGTGGCATAGGGCTTCTGGATTTCATCTCTAGCTCCACTACAGTTATGGGAGAAGCATGGTCAACATATGGTGCTGCACCAATACCTTTGGGAATCTCTTTGTGTCCATCTTCCTCCTCCTTTAAGCACCTCTCTCTACTAAGCCAGCCAAAGGCTGTCTCAGGTGCTCAGAGTCTCAAACCAGGTGCTTTACATGCTCCTTTACACAGTCATAAATCAGTGTTTGCACAGTGCTAAGGTATCACATTTAGCTACTTTAACTCGATAGAAATAGAATTCATTTTTTATCTCTGCAGTCGGATCAGATTATTTTCTTGCCTTTTAACATAGCAATTTTATGCTGCTGATTTGTTTGACTGAGCCAGGAAATTGAAAATGTACTGAAATTATTGTAGTTCAAACTTGTCAGCTTCCCTCTCAGAGCATCTCAGAGAGCCTGGGTTTTGGGTCTGCTTTCCATTTGTTTGCTTTTGGTTGTGCACTGAACTAGCCTGGCTGAAGGTATCATTTTATCGCATTTTCAGGAATTTCCTTTGCCAGTGCTCAGTTTTGTTAGCTTGATCAGTTAATGATAGGCTAATTCTTCTCTTGTAGCAGTGGATTCTTAGATGTTTGCAATAGGCATCAAAAAATGAAACAGTGGTCAAAGCTAGTTTACATGTTTGACACACCAGTATGTAGCAATCCGTCCTATCAGGATTAGTCAGAACAGGAGCCATCGTGCCAGCAACACACATAATATTCCTATAATGTGTTTTTTAGCCATTCATTCACCATTAGAAGATAATAATCTTTGAAAGCTTTACCTCTTGATACAACCAAAAGCTAATTCCTTTCTGCTTCTTTATAAGCTATTTATTTCTTTAATTTCTGTTGTAAGTTCCCCTATCATTAGAAAAAGCAACATAATGTCCTAAGTAGAAAAGATGTTATGAAGCTTTTCTCTAATGGCCCAAAGAGAAAGAATTCAGATCTATTTTTTTCCTTTCTGAATATATTAAAAATCTCTAGTGTTTTGTCTCTAAACAGATAATATCAAACATATAGTAAGCATAGAGTGTATTACATTTAATCAGTCCTGAGGTTGTCAGAGAAAACGCAAGAGAATCAAAAAGTCTTGGACTGGAAATCTGTTTATGGTCACATTTGCAGTATTGTCACTAGAGAATTTTACAGAACTAATGGTTTTATTCTCTCCTCATGTAGTCTGTGGTGCTTTCAGCTGCATAAATAGTAAAATAAATTCAAAGTTGCCAAAGATTTTTAGTATATTACTTTTCAAGTTGATTTTTCATTCAGAGATTGATGTTGTCTTAGCTGTGTTTAGTTCCCCAGAATTAGCTCTTAATACTGCCCATGAGAACTGTCTGTTCCAGTACACATCTAGCTACAAAAGCATCCTTAATCATAGTTGATAGTAGAGGTTTTCTCGTAGTTATTGAATTGCTGGAGAGACCCTTCATATCAAAAGATTCCTGATGTAGATGCATTTGAGAGTCACAGAATGGTTAAGGTTGGAAGGGACCTCCAGAGGTCATCTAATCCAACCTCCCTGCTCTAGCAGGATCTCCTAGAGCACATTACTCAGGATTGTGTCCAGACAGTTTTTGACTATTGTCAGTCTTAACTTTGGCACGGTTTTCTACCAGTTTATATAACCAAAGGTGTACTTCAAAGGTAATTTTTGTGGTTTAGGATACAGATATGCTGCTGTCCAAAGAGGGGGTTGAGTTCAATAAAAAAGCAAGTTTTGCTTGCCACATCCTGGAAATCAGGGAGTTGGAAAAGTGTTGGAGCTGTAGCACATTGCCAAATGGATATGAGCATTCAGTAAAAAGATGCAGTTAGTAGAACTGACACCATCTTTTGGTGAGTAGCAATGTGTCTATTAAAAGTGGGAATCAGTGTGACTGTGTGTAGCTCTAATAAGATCATTTCTACAACATTGTATAAGATTTCACTAACAATGCCTTTAACAAGATGTTAGTAAATTAAAAAAAAAAAAACTTTCAGAAAAATGCCATGAGAATGCCAGTAATTTTGCTTTAGTCTATCTATGAGACTGAAGGAAAATTGTCTACTTCAGCAAGAAGTACACGGAGTAAGTGAATCAGTCTCTGCTTAACCAGGGACTATTTTTGTGTTCCTATGGCACAGTTAAAGAAGTGTGTGAAGCCTGAAGCTGAAGTAGGACAATGTGACCAAGTACTGTAGACATTGCTTCATAATTTATTGAGTAGATGTGCTTTGTAAGATTTGTGTACTCCCACATAAACCTCCAGGGGCTCCCTCTCTGCTCATATGTTTGAGTGTTTCTCCAGAGGAAGCTAAGGTTGCAAGGGGATGAAATGCATGCAAATCTCTTCTTAGTGAGGAGTCAGCCTGTGGACAGGACGGATAGGTGGAAACTTGACTGCTCAGTGTGCCATGGACTATTACCTGCCCTACAGTATGCATACTTCCACTGAGTATTGACACCTGCCCTCAGGCTTCCTCTTGGCATGCATGTGCTGGGCAGACACTGTTGAGTAGCATTCCTCTGTATCCAGGAATATCAATATCCAAGGATGAGAATATCAGCATTAGCTTTCTGCGTGTAAAAAACGTTAATGACAAACAGGATAATTTTGTATAAACTAAGCATTGCAGTTTCTAAGGCCCACAGAATTCTGTATGAAAATATGTGGAGTATGGGTCTGTGGAGCTTTTTGAGGACTGAGAAGCCTAAAAATATCATCCCTATGTTCATTGTCAAGTGGGCCCACATGTGAGCTCTTTGTGTCTGCACAGTACTGGACTGTGTGAGACTCTTCTTCTTTAGCTGGTGCAATTGTTGGTGAGATTGGTTGCATGGGTTCAAGATAAACTTTCTGTGTGTTGCAGCAGTTGCAGGTGAGCCTTCCACAAAAGTGTTTGGAAATATATACAGAAATATGAACAGCTGAAAATTCAATCTGGGTTTTGAAAACTAATCCCAACTCTTTTCATATGTATCCCATTTTCTTCCTACAGTGACCCTGAGCCACCCTATTTTGTTTAAATTCAGGTTATCACTCAGTGGATCGTCGCAGATTTAATGACTATAGGACTCTAGTTTTATTAGCTGTATGGGTTTGGTGTGTTTAAATTAATGGAACACAAGACAGTAGTGTCAGTGCTGTATTTCCATGGTGCATGCTTACAAGCATAGTTTTCAGGAATTAACTGACTAGCCTGAAGTGTAGGTCACTCTGTTTTGGGGAAGATACATTTTGCATAAGAGAGAGTGCAAGATCTGAAAAAAAAAAACAACAAACAGCCTTGATTGGTACAAATCTCTGTTTAAAAGTGTAGTTCAAAGGAATGACTTCTCACATTATGGGCAGAATAGATTCAAAACTTCATTCCCCTGTCCTTTCTGGTATGTCAAATGTACCTAGGATTTGATAATGAAGTAGCCTTAAGAGGGAAAAAATCAAAGTACTTTTAGAAAAGGGTAACAGGTTCACAGTATGGTACTATGGAAGTCATCTCAGTAAAGCAAGATTTAAAAAATGGTAGTAATTAAAATATGACCTCCTAAGAGAGTTTTCCTGTGTTTATAGATAGGAAAGCTCTTATTTTAGCTGTGTCACATAGACACATATGCAAGACATAGTCACAGTTTGTGTGGGGGTGTTTAAGGGAGAGCAAACTTGATGAATAGGCCCAGGTGTTTGGAAAAAGAATGTGTGGAAATGATCAGAGGAAAATTAAAGAGTTTTGCTCACATTGGCAACTTTAAGAAGATAATTTTAATTTTTATCAGAGTATTCAGATCTGGAACAGAGAAATAGACAAGATTCTCCTTCCATACTGTATAGCTGTATTCTAGATTATTGTAATCCAGACAATTGGCTATTTGACACGCCCACATTAGGAATATGCATACTTACTATTATTTGCCAGAGAAGTTTTCAATGTACAANGCCATTGGCCTTCTTGGCCACCTGGGCACACTGCTGGCTCCTGTTCAGCTGTCAATCAGCACCCCTAGGTCCCTCTGTGCCTGGCAGCTCTCCAGCCACTCCTCCCCAAGCCTGTAGCGCTGCTGGGGGTTGGTATGGCCAAGGTACAGTACCCGACATTTGGCCGGATTGAACTTCATGGCATTGGCCTTGGCCCAGCCATCCAGCCTGTCTAGATCTCTCTGCAGAGCTTCCCTACACTCAAGCAGATCGACACTGCCACCCAGCTTGGTGTCATCCGCAGACTTACTAAGGGTGCTCTCTACCCCCTGGTCCAGGTCATTAATGAAGATGTTGAACAGAGGCACACAGGGACCTTTACCCTTTGTGCACAGCATGTGTACATCCTTGAAAGGTTGGTAAGCATGATTTCTTCTCCATTCTGTCAACTTGTTGGCAATACAGACTGAACACAATATCTTTTGCCTTCTTGTCTACACTCAGCATGTGGATTACCAGTATCATCTTAAAATTCCCCTCTGCTCTGCAAGTCTCCCTCTCTGCCAGGTGTGTTATAAAAGAACTGATCACACTAGTGCTGAGCAATCATGTTAACAATGGGAACTTTATCTTATGGGATTCCTCAGCTAAAGTAGAAGAGCCTCTCATCTTGGAGACCTCTTAGCTCTTGGAGCAGACCCTAGTCTGCCTTCAGTAAAAGTCCGCACTTGAATTTCTGTTCCCATTGGTGAGGGCAGAGTTTGAGTAATGAAACAGATCCAAGAACTCCAAGTTGCTCTTGGTAACTGGCCATACCTTTGTGCAGCCTCAAGTGAGGGTATTCTCTGGAGGGGAGTTTTATGAGGACATTTTGCCCTCAGTGTAGCTAAGCCTGTCTCTGCATGCTACCCAGCTCCCAAGAATTGCAGCTCTTCTTGGACTTTGTAAGTGGTGGCAGAAGTATCATGCTCCCCTTTCTGTGGCAAGAATTTGTCATGATAACGCACAGCTTATACGTTCCTTGATGTCCCTCCTCCCCAAGGAATTATTTACCATGTAATTCTGTATTTCTGAATCCAGTACTTGTGGTTTGGTAGAGTAAAGCCTCATGCAATTCATTTTTTTTTTGTGTGTTATGGGGGAGTGTAAGCAAAATATTCATTGGAGCCACACCAATGACTACTGATTTTCACAGTTTGTTCTCTCCTACCTTGCAACAGTGACAGCTCTGGACAGAAGTAGGCAAGGCTGATGCAGTTTCCTTTTGAAAGGATCTAAGTTGATGCTTATCTGTGCAGGAAAAGGCTCTCCTCAGTATGATAGGTATTCAGTTTTCCAATTTTCTTTTTAGTAAATGGTAGTTTCAAGTAAACCCATACACATTTTTACTTTTCTGAGATTCCTCACTAGGTAGCTGATTTACATTCAACTTGTACTTTTATTGAGATTCCCAGGGAAGGGCCCAAGGCTGTCATAGTCATGACCATGTCTTGGCTGTCATTCTGAAGATGTTTTCTTGGACAAAGCCTCTCATTTTCGAGGTAAGTTGAGAGTTGCCTTGGAGAGCCAACCCCATTCCCACACCTTTCCCTAGTAACTGTCCTCAGCTGTTCTAGGGAAAACTTTCTTTGATATGTTTGACACATCCAGACACAAAATTTTGTAAGTTAACCTTCAGGATTGTGCTTTCCCTCTTTGTTGTAGACATCAACAAACTCATTTTATAAACCTGTGTATGCCTTATAGAGGAGCCATGACTTTTCTGTGTAATCTATATGCCATAGATTTTATGCCTCAGGATGTTACAGCCTTGGAAAGAAAGGTCAAGAGAAGGCAACCTAATTATCACTTTTTTTTATATGATTCAATTCTGGTTTGGCTTTTTGTTAGGCCTTTTTATTCTGCACTTCAACAAGCTTCTCTTTATGTCCAGAGAAGATGTGAGAACATTAAAAGGACCACGGGGTTTCTGACAATCCCTTTCACAGGACAGCTCAGAGTTACTCACTTGCATTAGGCAATGAGACACATATTCCCCTGAGTCACTAGCATTTGTCTGTCTGAAGTCATAAAGGAAGATGCCACAGGGTGCCATCCTGAATATTATTTTACTAGTCTAGAAGAAGTATTACTATTCATTAAATATATTTTGTATACAGTTATTGGCCTTTTTGTTTAGGCTTACAAATTCCTTGTCCTTAATAGGACATTAATATGCATGGAATCACATGAGAATAACTCATCTAGATGTTAATGAAATAATCATATCATAAGAAGTGCTTATACTGTGGTGAATGTCAGTCCCCATGAAATCTTCTGAGAAGTTAGGTTAGGGCTGGGTTTGCTTGGTTAAGGATGGGATTTGGGTTATGCACATTTTGCTTTTATAAATCAAGATTGTTGGACACCAAAAGATACTTTCATTCCTTAAAATCATCTATTTTCCTTCAATCCTTTTTTTTTCCCCTCCTTCCTAGCAGTTCATTGAAACCCTGCTCCCTTTAGTCTATTTCTGGAATATGCCAGTACTTCCATGCCTCTGAGCCACGCTTATCTCACCTATCATTTCTTCCTGCCCCTTAACTGGTCTTTTTCATGAGTTTCATTCCATCAGAAACTCATTCTATTAAACTGTATTGGGAGGATGTGCAGAGATGAAATACTGAAACACTTTATACATGAAGACAAGTGGGTAACATACACTCTGAAGTATTTAATATTAGCAGTTAACAGTCTCCCCATCTGTAATTAGCTGCTTTTACATTTTCTGTGTTTGGTTGGTTGGTTGGTTTGTTTGTGTTTGTTTTGTTGTCCTTTCCTCAGAACTGTCATGTGAACATTCCCTGAAGTTTTGGAATTGATCAATTATATATTTGTGGTTGCTTAGACAAAGAGACAATGAATAAATGGCCTTGAAACCTCCATTAATAGAAATGTACTGGAAAGTTTTAACACAAACATGCACTTAAAATACATACACACAAATTGACAGGGCCATGCATTTTAGAAAACACCTGTTGGTTATAGTCATTAATACTTTTTTTTTGCAGATAGCAGCAGCAGGATTACAGTAAATATGCGTGCTTCATGATGGTGGATTGTTATTATCTTTTATAGGGACAGTGTGTTATAAATACTGGGAATGTCTAGAAGGTTTACAGGATGTAAAAATAGAGAAGAAAATGTGTGATATTTAGCTGAACAGCAAAAATGAGTATTTAGTCTGAGCAAGAAAATAAACAATGTCTCTGAAGTGGTTTTATTTTACAGTATATCCAAACAAGGCTTTTTGGTAATTTTGAGATTTTGTCAGCTTTCTAGATTTTTATAAAATGTCTGATTATTTTCAGACTGTGGCAAAATGCCAGTCCTCTTCTGGTTATAGTTGAGAACTTATTTCTATTTAAAGATTTTCTAACCCCTTCCTTTACAATACTTCTGCTTAGGCTGCTTTACAATTTTGTGGACTATACGTTAGGAAAGGTTATTGTTCTGCATCTGTGAAGCCTTGAACTTCCTCAGAGAGGCAGACATTCACAAAAGAGCATTTCTTAACATTGAAAAAGAGTCCCAAAGTCTCTCACTCATCCTTCTGGATGGGGCTCTGAGCAACTTGATCTAGTGGGAGGTATTCCTGCCCATGGCAGAGGGGTTGAGACTAGATGTTCTTTAAGGTCCCTTCCAACCCTGACAATTCTATGATTCTTCCTAAAATAATTTGCCATCTGCCTATCTTGACAATGGTGAATTCTGCAGCTTCAGTCACATGCAAGACTCTCAAGAAACACTGTGTTAGCCTATTTTCTAGTGTGTCGTCATCATCATGGCTGGGCTTCATGAACGAAGCTCCAGGGAGGGCTCCATCCACGCTCCTCCTCAGCGCCTTTTCCAAGTGCGCTGATAAAAAGAGGATAGCAGATAGCACCCTCGAGCCTGAGCTATGGATTTTTTTTAGGTGAGACACAGCATGCACAGAGCTGGACCCACCCTTTAGTCCTAAGGTTCATCTGCAAGGCCTAGCAAGCTTGGATGCTGGCAGCCAAGTCCTTAGGATGGAGGTTTAACCTCTTAGCTGGAAGGCCTTCCAGGGCTAAACAAGCTCCATCTGCCCGGGTTTGGAATCAGAGTTGTCCTTCTCCTAGGATGACTGCCAGAAGGCTAATGAGCTCATCCTACCCATCCAAGGATTCTAGGAACATGGGTATCACTCCCCACACTTTCCCGTGGGCAATGAGTTTAATGCTCC
>VWZO01011172.1:293240-339289 GCA_013396975.1 Bucco capensis | reverse complement strand
GCCATCAGAAAAGGCTATCAGATTAGTCAAGCAGGACTTCCCCTTACAGAATCCATGTGGACTACTCGTGCTAAGCCTCCTCTCCTCCAAATGCTTGGAGATGTTAGCAAGAACAAGCTGTTCCATCACCTTTCCAGGGATGGAGGTGAGGCTGACTGGCCTGGAGTTACCCGGGTCATCTTTCCTGCCCTTTTTGAAGATTGGGATAACATTGGCCTTCCTCCAGTCCTCAGGCACCTCTCCCATTCTCCAGGACCTCTCCAAGATTATGGAGAGTGGCCTAGCAATGAGCTCTGCCATTTCCCTCAGCACTCTCGGGTGCATCCCATCCGGACCCATGGACTTGTGCATGTCCAGTTTGCTCAACTGATCTCTGACCCAAACCTCATCAACTGAGGTCAAAACTACCTTCCTCCCATCTTCCTGCATAGTTTTGAACTTCTGGGACTCCTGGTAGCTGGCATTAGCAGTAAAGACAGAGGCAAAGGTGATACTGAGTAATTCCACCTTCTCTCTATCCTCCCAGTAATTCCTCCCAATGAGAACTTCAATTTTATTTCTTTTTCAAAAGCTCTCAGTTCTTAGATTGTCATCAGCAGTCCACAGTAAGCACGTGTGCAAGGATGTGCTGACAGTTCTTCTATATAAAAGGCTTCTATTTGGATTTCTTTGCATAAAATATTTTGAAATATTTATATGGTTACATTGTATGAATTTGACTAAGATTTCAAGAAATAATTGTGGCTCTATTGAATTTAAGAGAAGATATGCCATTGCCTTCTGTGGTTCCAGATGCTTTTATTTTCCTTGACTGAGAAATCTAGACACAAATCTTGTGAAAACATGGAAAATGCTTCCCATGGTTAAATGCATAAAGCAAAGAGACAGGTAACTGTGAAGGCTATCTATAAGCATGGTATGAAACCATATACAGCATGACCTAATATTTCTTCCTATATTGTGCTAAACATGGTAAAAAATACCATGGATTTGGGTTTTGGCTCAGGTATGCTAGCAAAAGTGAAACCCTGAATTTGAGTCTTTTTCTTTAAGGCTTAGATCAATTTGAGTAAGTAAAATGTAGACTAAATATAAAGTATTTTATGTTATATTCTCTCCCGCATATAGTTTCCCAAGGACTTTAGGTTCCAGATGGAGGACCAGACACATAACTTTAGATTACAGAAATCTCTGGGCTGTATTTTAGAGGTTGTTTATAGCAAGTATTTTTATCATTTTTCTTCTGATGAGCTTAATGTTTTATAAATATTTTTCGGCATCATATGCAAAATATATCTAATTAAAAAACAATCAAAATGTTTATAAAATCGGAGGCCTGAAGGATAAGAAATTGTTAGTGTGTCTCCTGAATGTGCTGTAGCATTTTGACTTCTGGTGAAGTCAAGAGGGAGCATTCAAAAAGCACAAAGTGTATATGGATGGATTCCATTTACAAAGTTCAAGTGATGCAGTGAAATGCCCTATGGTTTATCTGTTTACTTATCTTTTAAAGGATTTGTTGTGTCACTGGTTGCAATTGCCCTTACTTCTAAAAGCTGCTTTTTTGGATGAGCTGAATGAAGTTGCTATGTGCTAAATAGTGGTGAAGGAGAGAACTGGAATGCTTTCAAAGGTTTAATTAAATCTAGTAAATGCACACTCTGTTGTAGACTCTCTTTTGACCTAATTGGAGAGAAACTCTCCTATTTTAAAGAACTGTGCATTTTCACATTGCCCTCCAATTTTCAGAAGTTACCCAGTTCCATAAATATTTAGATATTGATACCTTGCTGACTCTGAAGTGTTGCAAAAAAAAAGATTGTAGAGACGCTTGCTAAAGTGATGCATTGGTTTAAAAAACACTGTGTTTAAACAGAGTCACTTTTATCACTAACTTAAAAAATGTCCTCCCGGGGCAGTATTTATCTTCAATTTTGTGTTCTTAGTGCTTGTGTAGGGCTCTTTCAGAGTGGCTGTGGCCACAGGCCTGTGGAGATGAGAGCACTGAAGTAGGGAGTTAGTTACTTTGAGATTCTGGAAAAGAACTTCTGCCTTTTCTTTTCTTTTGGTCCATGCTGCTGTGGAGTCATATTTTAGCTTTCTAGGAAATTCATGCAAGATATTGAAATGCTTTAAAGTTTTTCTGAATCCATACAGGAATCC
Organism: Bucco capensis; assembly: GCA_013396975.1. Taxonomy (NCBI): domain Eukaryota; kingdom Metazoa; phylum Chordata; class Aves; order Piciformes; family Bucconidae; genus Bucco; species Bucco capensis. Next base: position 337,126 of record VWZO01011172.1, on the reverse strand, counting down.
ATTCAGGACTAAATCCAGCACAATATTCCAATCAAATATCCAAAACTTTCTTCTCAAAATTTCTACTATAGCAGCACAAAAGCAGTTTAATGTATTTTGCACTTTACAATGTCTGCTGTACAGACTACTGTAAAGAAATGAGTAGAGCAAATGCAGACAAGACACAGAAGAAAAGTGGGTAAGAAAGGAAGATCACATCATTACATGCAAGATCACATCATTACATAGATGAAAAGAGTAAAATTTTGCATTTTGATGTGTTTTTAGAGGTGTTTGTGGATAGAGGATTTTTTTATCCTTGGTTTTATATGAAAGTGACCAGCAGATGTTCATAATTTTCTGTTTGGCCATCTAAAAATGGTGATTATGATTCATGTGTGAGTAACTGAATTTTTCATCTACTTGTGTACAAACAAAGAAAGACGAAACAAATTGAATTTGAGATATAAGAGATTATCTTACATGCACTCCAAGCTTCCCAAGCACAGTCATGGGCGAGGTGAAAAACTGGCAATACCAGTTGTCACTTCCATGCTCCTGACAAAACTGACAATAATACATACCAAAAGAGAAATAAACAATACACACCCCAACTAATACTCTGACCTCAACAGTGACCTCATACATTCTTTAATCAGCAGGTCAGTGTATGTCTGTTGAATTCTCCAAGTATTTGAGAAGTTCATTTGTTTTCACATTTCTGGGTTTACTGGTCATATTTTGTGTTTGGAGTGCATGTTGGAAGAATTTGATGTGCATGTTCCGTAATATTTGTTGGAAAAGGAAGTGGAAGGTATTTCAGTTTTAAATACCATCTTAATCCTTTTCTCAAAAAATAACTAATAATTAAATAACTCCAGCATAATTTCCTAAAAATTTTTGCCTGGGAGGCCTTCTACATACCAGTAGTTATTATTCTCTAAGGCAAAATTCTCCCCAAATGCCTCCAGTAAATCAGTTTTTAATTTGCATATATGGTCTCCTATTGCAAAGTCAATGCTTAGTTTGGAAAAGTTTTTGGACTGATGTTACATGGTTCACTGATAGTTATTTTTATTAACTGCTTCTTAAGTTATTCTATTGCAAGTTATGAGGAGTTTGCTAAAAAATGTTAAACCAAGTGTGTGTGCGTGTCAATGTATTCTGATTAATACCCTGAAATGCATTATAATTTCCATAGAAAAATGGAATGTGCCTTGCATCTGGGTGAGTGAGGTAACAGTCCACGTGCAACAGCAAGTCAGCAGAAAACTCTTAATATCTCCCAGCAGGACTGCTAACACCTGTTTTATCTGGGTGGGTTTTCAAATTTACACCATCCATGGAAATTTGACATTGCCTTCCAGTGCAGTTACAAAAAAGTACTGCAACAAGCTGTCATGTGAGGAGCTCATGAGAAATAAATTATCAGGACATAATGTGATTTTTGAGTCTCTGCTCTTCTTTGTACTTTTGCAAATTTTACTGGAGAGCTTGTTTATCTCCCCATTTCCCCTTTCTTTCAAGTTTCCCCCCATTTCTACAAGCTGAACTGAGAAATCATGGCAAATTTCACCCAGTCTCAGTAGTCTTTGGTCAAGGGAATAGTGCAACATACAGCGTGCAGTAACAGCATTCTACACAAAGGCTGCAAATTTGAAATACAAGAAGTGTCTCAGTCAGGTCACTGTAAGCTTTGCATTACTCTGGGTTACATTTCTTTCCATTGCATTTATTTCAGGATTTGGATACTGTGGAAGAATTTCCTTCTATTCTCTGCTCTTCAAAGTGTCCTTTATTAAATAGTAGTAGTAAAAGATATTTTTTTATGATGTAATAACACTGTGTATAATTTCTTGAAAGGGAATCATGATGGAAACATAAGATAAAAATCTTCTAATATTAATTTGGTTGTTGTTGTGGCTAGGCTTCGNACACAGGAGACCACAAGGGATTTGCAGACTTGCCTATTAATTTGCTATGAACACAAATATATGCATACCCAATTTCAAATATGCAAAAGACAAGAAGACTTGCTTTCAGATATGTGAAACTAGTTTAACCTGTGCAATATCAAAGGAAAATAGTCAGTTAATTCAACTATGATACCTGGAAAATAAGCCCATAGGAATTTATTTCACATTGCTCCTGTTGCAAGTCTTTAACCCTAATCTTTTGTTCTGGCTAGACTAGAGACAAATTTGAGAAAAAATGTTTTCTGAAGCAGAATCCTCCCTTTAGGAATGTCTAGGAGTCAGCTACAGTGGCTGACATACAACTACACAGTGTGATGAACATACTACGGAAATTTTGTAACTAAAATTTTATGACAGCTTTTCACAGAAAACAGATAAATCAACAACAATGACAAATCAAATGGAACACATGATGTAAGTGTTCCTTGTAATGACTGAGGTTATTAATTGGTGCTTTTAGAAATAATTTAAATAAATGCTGCTGTATGTTATAACAAATAACTAATAATTGCTACTTTTTGCGGATAAGACACATTTTGCCCCACAAAATATATACAATTATAGAGGATTAGGGATTTTTTATATTTTAATTGTATTACCCTTTGAATTTTTTTCTAAAGAGATAAGCAGAGTTTCAAGTGTGCAGAACATGTCCTTTCAAGTAATGAATAACAGGGGGTTTCTATACTGAATATTGTTTCAGCAATCATTTAAGAATCATCTAGCCTCTGAAATAATATTGAAAATGTAGCCTTTGAAGTATGGATAGGCAGAAGGGTAAAGACATTGGACTGGGTAATCCATTTTGGTATAACAATTTTAATTTAGAAAGATGTTTTTTACTTCAGTTGACCCTCCTTGGTGTCAACCAGCGACCACAATTGAGCATTTGGGCCCCATACCCAATCTGACAAAATCATACTACATGTCATCATCATGGCGAGGCTTCGTGAGTGAAGATCCACGACTACATGTACATATATACAATGAAAGCATGATAGTAAGTGAAACAGCAGGCATTGCATTCAGTTATTACTTGTTTGAAATGGACAAAGGCCGTGAGTTACTTGATTTTCAGGTTTTGGTGAAGAAAGTATTTGACCTGTGCCTATTTTGCATATAGAGAAAAAAGCTGAATGTCCACCTGCCCAGTTTATGAAGTATGGCTTTGTTAAATGGTCTTAGTGGACAAAAAAAGGAGATAAAATGTATCTGTATAGAACTGCAAGCATTTTTCTCTTTGTATCTTGTAGCTTTCTAGCCCTTTGCTTTAAGGAGAGGCAAAACAGGAATACAAACTAATGAAGAAAACCCAGAAGGAACAAAGCTACAAGGAAAGCTAAAAACCAAGGTGTTTCCCACACCACAAGTGAGTGGTCAACAAGTCACAATGAGCACAGTATATGAGTCAATTAAGAACAGAAAGCAAAATAAACTTGTCCTTTTCAGTCTCTGAGAACTGCTTTAGGTGTAGAAGACTGTGCCAAAAAATAGACCCTTTAGGTTGTGTGTGTGTGAGGTTTAAATAGGTACCCATGAGAGTGTACATGACTAATTCACATTGTTCTCTATTAGGTGAGGGAAAATCAGAGTATAGGCCATGCCTACCTTGAAATATTTGAAATATTTTCCAGTTTCTTCCAGAGCATTCTATATAACTAAGTCAACCATGGATAGGTTCATTCTTTCACCAGCTCCAACCTGGACATTAAAAATGCTTTTACCACACGTGTAGGCAGCTTGGTTACTTGTCTGAATCTCTGATCTTTTCAGAGCCTGCAATCTGGTACTTCATCTACTGCTAAGAAAATAGCCAGAACTCAGAAGCAAATGTGTCTTCTTCCATGCTTCATTCATTTAAAAGTCAGATAGATAAATAGTATCTGCTCTTCCATTTTTCATTGTACTCATTTTATATAGCAAGTGTAATGTGAATATTTAGACTCCTGGATGCTACCTGTAAGGCCTGAATTGCATCTGTATTTGATTTTGATTCTTCTAGTGCCACAGAATTTGAATGAGAATCAGCTGTGTAATAACAATAAATTCGTTTCTAATTCTGTTTTCATTTAAATCCATTGACCTTCACAAATTTTGTTGGTGAGGGATATCCATGGGAAAGAAAGAGTCAAATAAAGGTCTCCGAACTCAGGTTCATACTCTGGGGAAATTTAGAAAGAAATTGTGCTGGTAAAGTGTGTTTGAAATGCATTTACTGTGACACAGAATATCTCATGTCATAATACTAATCTCAAAGGACTACTATTTAATGTTGGCATTGAAAGAAAAAAAAAAGGCAAAAAATACTGAAGACTTTTTTAAGGAGTTTCTGTGCTCTGAGTGAGTATGTATGTATCTCTTGCTTTCTGTTGCAGACTTTCCATCAATGTCCCTAATTAGATATCAGCAACATTAGAAAACTTTTACAGAACAAATCCCTTGCCAATTTTTAATCTGGGGCTTTGGGTCATGAATTAGAATGTCAAAACATACACAGAGAAGACAGTGCAGAATGAAGTGCTAACAAAAACAACAAGGTGCCATATTTATAAAAGTGTCCCATTCTTCAGCAGGAGGAATATAGCTCCAAGTAATCAAATAACAACTAACTTGTGTATGTGTCTATATGTTCTTGCAAACTGTATCGTCATTAAACTATCAAGAGAGAGTTAATCAAACCAAGATATTTTCAAGTGCTTCTTATAAATTCAGAAAAACACCATACTCTATTAGTCATCATTACTTGTCTTCTCAACATCCCACAATTAAATTTACATTTGGAAGTGAAGAAAGTGTTGTCTGCCATACAAAAGTGATGAAAGCTAATTTTGGTCACAGCAAAAATAATTACAATAAATAGACATATTCTATATGTTGAGTCACTGGTGAGTACAATCCCACAAATGAGCTCTTCCTGTAAGTCTACTAACTGCTGAGCATTAAGTACTACTGCTTATCTACATGCAAGTCTCACAGTCTGGTTTAGTGATTTATTTTTGTCAGTAAAATGTCAAATAGCTTCCAGTCAAAAGCAAATTGCCCACAAGTACACAATGTAATATGTTACAGCAGGTTTGCAATGTATCTTGTTTGTATGCTATGTAATGAATTAAGTTTATCATAGTTGTGCTATTGCTTCTTATTTGTACATCATCATTTGGACTTAAAATGTGGATGCAGAACTATCTTGGGGCTCACTGGTATTTATGGTGTGAATATTTCAGATGCTTCTGAAGAGCAATGTCATGTAGTATTGATTGACTTTCAACATGGTTAACTGAGTAACTCACTGGACATCTACATGGTAGTGAAAGTTTATTATTAGAATTAATAAATAAAGAATAATAAATAAAGATAAAAAGATTATTAGAATTAATTATAATTATAATTCTTTATCCCATTTAAAGATTTTTAATGTGGCAGATCTGCTATTCAACATACTGCACTTCATCCACACATTTGAAGCTTTAATATAAAATAAGTGCCTTGGAACAAAAAAGCTTTGGGGATTTCCAGTGATTTACAGCAACAGTCTGATCTTGGCAACAGCTATCTGTAGAAGCAAATTTGAGTCACTCTGTGTATGTGATATATAAGATTTGGAGTCAATCTGTATGTGCTGAGTTCTGTACTGTGTTGGACTGCCTTCTGCTACACCACTTTGTATTTCTATTGGCACTAATGAAGAGAATCAGCTCTGTTATAAACTGGTGCTTTTTGCAAGCTAAATCCACTACAAAATTGTGGGCATATGTAAGCTACAAAATTTGTCTGGCATCTGTGTTAAGTGTTACACTGCAAACTCTTCAGCCCTTGCTATATAAGCAGGTAGGGTTCGACATACGCAGTGTCAGCGCTAGGAATAGTTTACCCCGGTGTATAATAACCTCACCACTACTTAAATAAACATGGACTTCAGGGATTCATACCACTCTTGATTGAAACAGTATTGAGGAATGGAAGCTGCTTGAAATCTCTTAGAACTTTTGTAATTGCAAAATTATTCTCATCTGTTAGTAAGTTTGAATAAAAAGTGTTCAGGACTGCTAGGGTTTGAGTTCAAAGAATAACTGTGGTTTGCCAAGGCAAGAAGTAGGTAATTAAAACAATGTTTAGAGACATACTGAAAGCTTCAAAATGAGACAACATTAAGGCTAATGTTTTCTAGGCTGGAGAGGAAAGAAAGTGAAAATAATCCAGGAATGTAATAATGCACATCTCATTGAATTTCCTAACAGGTCCTGAGAGTTGTAGTGTAACTGAAGTTATCATCAGAAAACTGACTGTAAGAGTCTCATTCTGACATTTTCAGTCTATCATGTGGCTGGGAGTTGCCACACCAAACTTGCTCAATCCACAAGTCAAAACAAGACTTTATTATAAGGCTAACAGTGAAACCACAGTCTATTGTCTGAAAGTTGGCCACTGCTATTACTTCATACACTACCACCAAGAGGGATCACTTTGGACTTAGGGCTTCTATTACACTTCTCTTGGTGAACTATGAATTTACTTTGTAGTTCTGCAGTATACTGAGTCATTGCTGTTAATGGTAATGAATAAGTTTGTCTGAAAGTTTAAGAAATATGACTGCAAAGACACATGCTATAGTAGACACATGATGCAACTAGCTGCCATTTCTATAGGATATGTTTCACCTTAAATGTATTTTAAAGCTTATGTATTAGGCTTACTATTTACTAAATATTCAGTATTGCACATAGATATTGAGATGTTTTCACAGCACATTATGTTCTCTGATAAATTAGGTTTTGTGTATACATAAAGTCTGCTGAACTACTACAGAGGACACATGCCCGTTATGAAAAGTGTCTTGGTTACACTAGAAGGTCTTCTAGGAAATACTGTTTCAGTTATTTGGAGGGGGTGTTATTGAAGTCAATTTGACTTTTTTTTTTCTTGCTACCAGTACTTAGTTGTAGAGCAAAATTTCCCATCTTTAAGTAGCTGATTCTATGTTATGGTTGATTTGAAAGTTCGAAGTGGAACTCAACTATGCAGCTAATATCCAAACAAATCTTCATTTCTTTTTAATTCTTCAGGACAGGGAAGTATCTTTCTGATTGTCTTCTTCTGTAGTTGACACTGTTTTAAGGTTGACTAGAGATATTCTCATTGTGTGCATTATTTTCACAACTGATGCAGGGGTGTCGCTGGAGGTCAGGGCTGAGCCATTGTCATCAGGAGTGGCACCATCTGCCTGTCCTTCCCTCCCATCTCCCCTTTCCTCTCCCAGATGATGCCATGCTCAGGCTGGGACACACCCTTCCCTCTGCTGACTCCTGTGCTCATCTGACTGTTGGAAAACTGGAGTAACTGGAATATATTTACCTTATTTGCTGGGTGAGTTTTCTGCACAGAGCCAACTCGTGCTGTGCTCAGAGAAGCACTGGAGCCCAGCAGAGGTGGCAGCAGCAGAGTCCACTCTTGAGAGAAAGAGGAGGTGAGGAAGAAGCAGATCTCCCTATTTTAGCTGCAACCAATGTGCAACTGACTTATCTTAGTCGCATCTCTGCACCTTACATCATGACTTGGTTAATTTGGGGATTTTTATAGTATAAAACTACGTAAACAGTAAAGAAAATGGCAGAGTTAATGGCTGAGGTTCTGCATTTACTGTGCTGGGCCAGAGTTGGAGTGAACTCCTTAACTATAAGGATGATTGTCAGCAGGAGCAGGGAGGTGATCANATGATCTTCAAGGTCTCTTCCAGCTGTAGCTGTTCTGTGATTATTCCACATTCACAGCTATGCAAATTGATGCCATGTGCCAAACTGATTTATGACACCTTTATTAAACACCTTCCATTTTAGAGCAACTTTATTTAATGATAGCTGCAGACTTGGGGATTTTATTTTTGTTTGGTGGGTTTTGGCTTTTTGTTTTGTTTTGTTGTTGTTTTTTTTTTAATAATGGTAGCCTGTCTTTGAAAAAAAGTGTTTGACTTTTTAAAAGATGTTTTAAATAATGCTTTAAAGTTTTTTGTGCATAAAAAGTGCATCTTTCAAAATTTAGTGGTGCTTATAAGTTTCTGAGTACTACCTGTAGATCAAGAGAGTCAATGTGAGCTTGCAATATGTGCTTTTAGGGTCAGTAGCAAAAAGGACATTTATATTCCTTTTAGCTAATTTCACTTTCTGAGAATAATGGCAGAACTACAATCATAGAAAGATGAAAATAATAAAAGGTTCTCTTCCTAACCTATAAAAGATATTGTCAAGGATCAAGTAGCATTTATTCAAATAAATTTAAATTATTTAGCATAGATTTTGAATGAAAAAAATAGAGAACAAACCACTGATGTTACATCATTTTCACAGAACTCTACATCATCCTGAAGAAATACCTTTACTAGCACATTGCATGGAGGTTTTTGCTTGCAATTTTTAGTTAGCTCAGTCATCCACATCTCCAGGCATATACTCAGTGTCTGATCCTCTCTGGATGTTTTCCTTGCTGCTTGTTTGCAGTCTATAAAATGCAGTTTTATGTTAAGTAGGTGGCTTGCTGATTTGCCAGCATGCCATTCTGGATCGGGCATTTATGAATTGTTTTTAAGCCCCAAAGTGGACAATGAAAGCTTTATATCAATTCCCCAATTAGCAGTAATCATTCTTGTTAAACTTTGGTAAAGAGCTGCAGTATGCAATGAATGTAAAGTATTCATTCCTGAGCTGTTTCTTTTTTTTTTTTTTGCATTTCTACATTTTTTCAAATAGTCTTATGCTGCTTCTGTTCATTTTGCAGATTGAGAATGTTGATGTCTGCCTTAGCTTTCTGGCAGCCAGAGGAGTAAATGTGCAAGGTCTTTCTGCAGAAGGTAAGAGAAATGAATCAGCAGAACAAGGAATAAGCTTTTTTCCCCTGCAAACTCATTTTCTTAATACAAATTATTTGCACCTAAATACCTGTCTTGAACAGTATGCAAATATAGAACAATGATAGCAAATGAGAAAGTTAGATTTTTCTTTTCATTTTCCCTTCAAATTACACAAAGAAATTCAATGTGTTTATGAAGCCTGAGATAATATTTTGAATTATTTTTCAGTAGTATTCATTTTTTTTCATGTTATCTCCATAACATTGGATAGGTACAGGGTTTCCCATGCATACTTTTTAAACTTGTTTATATATAGGATTCAAAACAAACCAAAAATGAATATTAGAATCATGCTCAGTGAAGTAAACAAAGGAAGACTATTTGTTAAAGTAAATTTATTATTAGTTGTAATACTGTCAGGATGAGTTTGAAAATTATTGTTTTCCTTTAGTATCACTTACTGCTTCTATTATAGCTCTTTTTGCTGTATTAGTCACTTCAATTGACTGCCTAATACAGTTACAAAGAAGTTAATAAATATATTAAACCATTGAGATACTAGTTGTCTTAATCAGCATGTAACAGTTGCTTATTGATGTAAAATTAAGTCAAGTGGGTACTTTATCTTGAAAATTAATGAAATGTATACAAGTATTTGTCCTGTAACTAATTAAGCAGTCATGCCTGATGCTATGGATCTTCAAAATCCCACTGACTTCCGTGGCAGCTGAAGGCAATAGGGATTAGCAAGACATAAAACTACATTTTTATTTTCCTTCTGGCAGAACTAAAAGCTAGAAGGAAAAATACATTTTTTTTCAGAGATGGTAATTTCAGTTGACTTTTAGAAGATACTGAACATTTCTATATTGCAGTTCTTCCCGTTTAGAACTTGGATTCTTTAGTACAGCCTATTTTTACTTGCATATGAAATAACAACCAAATATGTGAATAATGTGAATTTATTTCATGCGAATACTTTTCATTGTTTAATATCATGATACAGTGCATGACTTTTTTTCTGAAAGCTAGTAAAACAAAATCTGAAATGTGTTCTGTAATCCATTCCCTTATTCATACCCTTGTTTTGTTTTGGAAAATCATTTTTGATAGGATGCAAGCTTGAATTGTGTAGCATTAAGGTCAAATATTACTAAAAGCAATAATACTACATAGGGTTAAATGAAAGATTTTTTTATGCAAAATTCATCAATCTATAAAACAGAATTGAATTTTGAAGTAAGATTAAAACTAGTTCTGCTGTTTTGCAGATGGCTATGTATTTGCAGTAAATCTGCTAATACATTTGTAATGATAGTAGTTCAAAGTATTACAGAAGTGTGATTCCCTTAAATATAGCAATTTTCTCATGTACAATCCTGAATATTACAATTTTTCTTGAGGAGAAGAAATTGAGAAATGAGACTATATTATTATTATTATTATTATTATTATTAAACTGTCATTTCCCTCACAGTGTTTTGTCAGCACATTTCTGTTTAAAATCAAGTTTAGAAACTATAAGTCTGTTTTTTATAATAGGCTTTAGTAGATGTGTTTTGTTACTAATGGATCATTTATTAAGGAGTAGGCAGTTTCTGTAACATTAAAACATGAGTTTAACAAGGATTGAAAAGTGTGTAAGCAGTTTCCAACCTCATTTTACACTTGAGCAAGGAAGTCTAGAACAAAAGTCATTTTCAAATCTTGACTGTAGAATCTCTACGAGAGAACCCAGATGATAAAGAATAAGCCAGCTGCTACAAAGACAAATACTGCCCTTTTCTTCCAGGCAAATGTTTAGTATGTATTAGAATTTTCTGGATTTTTGTTTAAGAGAAATATTCCAGCTTTGACTGATTTAAAAATAGGGGGAAAAAAAACAATTCAAAACTTGAAATATTCTTCTTTAGAAATAGTAAAAGGTATAGTTTAACACAAAAAGATAAATGACGATTTAATAGAAGGTTCTTTTTCTGAGCATAAAGTGATGCAAATAAACTGATATCACATACAGGAAATCTTTCAGAATCAGAGCAGCTTAAAGGTTGTGTGGTTTTGTTGAGACTTATTAAAGATATCATTAGCTACAAAATTTCCATGTTTCTTGAAAATGATCTTCCTTGAAACCAGCATGACTGCAAAAGTCATTGCTGCTTATAAACCTTTCTAATTCTAAGCAAGTTCTTTCATATCTCTGGTGGTCTTGTGGGGAATCAAAGATCTTGCAGCATTTTAACAGGAAAGATGAGAAAGTATAGATACTTAAATCAAAGGCTCATTTTTGCAAAATTGTGTCCAGGAGTGTGTTTTCTCTTGAAAACCAGGGTGAGAGCATAAGGCTGCCAGTGTTTACTGGCCTGGTAATGTGTGTACTAACAGTTCTTTTCATCCTATTGAAAGAAAATTAGCATGGTTTAAAGGACATGAATATGTCCAGAGTTCATTTATAAATTCTGTGATGTAGAACATACAGCTCAGTATTTAGATTTGCAGGGAAGGGAGAGAGATTGCAGTGTTGCATGTTAGATGACAAGGCTATAAGCCTAACAAAACCCTTTCACAAGTTCAGTGCCAAAGAAAATTAATCATGAGCTTATGAACAGTCCTAAGTTCTGCAGAAAATTTCATTCAAGCCTCATGAGGCTTTTTTTTTTTAATATATCTATATAGATGTCCTGGTTTGACCAGAAGCTAGGGTCAAAAGAACAATCTTTTTGAGAAGGCTTCTCAGAAAGCCTTCTCTCCCCCACAGCCCTCACTAGACTGGCTGTGTTCGGGGACAGCAATAAAAGATAAAAAGCATCAGGCACGCAGACAGTGAATTTGTAAGAACAGCTTTATCTAAATTTAAATGGTACAACAGTATGAAAGAGATAAACAATAAAGAAAGATAAGGTGGTTAGTTCAAGGATCGCTTTCGGCCCTTTCTCCCTTTTAATTACCTCCTCCCCCCTTCCAATCAATCACCTCCCCTCCCCCTTACTTTCAAATTCAAAAATGCCGGAGGCCCTTTTCTGTAAAGGGAGAAAAAGCCGAGCCGGGAGCACAATTCCAGGAAAGCAGGAAGCAGGAACAGCAAGCAGGAAGAGGAAATCTCTCTTCTCTCTTATATACACAAAAAATACTTCATCCCTCCGCGCAGTCCGTGATTTGCTGCTTTCCTGTCTCTCTTGAATGATGTCTCAGGGTTACAGTTCTTGACCCCCCCCATCCAGAGACGCCACGATGATGGTTTACAACTGCGCAGGTGCAAGGTTTCGTTTTTATTTCTTATCAGCTTCTCGGCTTCTTTCGGCGGGGAGAAAGAGTTCAACTACTGAGTCCTTAAAGAAACAGTGTCCACATCCAGACTCAAAAGTTCAAAAGGGAACATGACATACACTCTTAAATTTTAATCACTCCAGGACAATAGACAACCTGTATGAGCAAAGAATAACAATATCCATTTAAAACCTTTATCTCAGGCTGCAGAAAGACTTAAGAATAGGAGGTATGAGGATGCTACTGTGGCTCACCAGAATTTTGTATAGCCTCATGTAAAAGCTTAGTTTTGATGTCTGTATTAATCAGTAATAGGAGTGGAAAATAGAAAGCGAGAAAATCATATGATTGAAAAGTTCCAAGATGTAATTGTGAAACTTATGGTCACCTTTTTTAATAGATATTTTCCATTAATCTTCTCTCATGGTCCTTGCCTATTCTTGTGAATGGATACATGCTCATCCACAAAACTGTTTCCATTTCCTCTTTCTGATTTTTTTAGAAGTCACTGTTTACTCCTAGTCTGCACATCATTTTCCCAAAAATCAAGAAGAGTAATTTAATGTCATGAGGTAGAAGGGAGATGTACTTAAGGTCAGAAAGAATTCAGGTTTTTCTGTGTGCCCCTCTGCTTACTGAGAATATTTGTAATGTATTGTGGCAGGAGTATTCATTTCAGATTGTGTATATTATTTAAGATTTGGTGTACTTTTCTTTATGACTATGCATGATGAGGACATTGTGGAGATATGTTTTCATTGCAACAGTGACACAAAAATAAGTGAAGATTACAATAAAGTATCAGTGATACCTAACATATCCCTGATCTTAGAGATAAATTAAGGGATATAAGGCATAAATATGTTTAGCTGTGTGTGCAGTGTAGTTTTAGTATAAAACTGTTACAAAACGGAAGTCTAAACCCACAGTATTTTCATTTCTTTTTTTTTTTTAATAGAAATAAGGAATGGAAATCTGAAAGCCATTTTAGGGCTGTTTTTCAGTTTGTCTCGATACAAACAGCAGCAACATCATCAGCAACAGTACTACCAGTCTTTGGTGGAACTACAACAGCAAGTCCCTTCACCTCCAGCTGACGTTAGCCAGTCCAAAACACACCAAGATATGCAGTCAAGGTAGGTTAAAAAGTTAATTCTTGCAGGTGCAAAAGCTTTTCATTTATTTGTTCAAAAAATACAAGATTTACAGGAAAATTAGATTACTTGCAGAAGACTTAAATTGAGAGAGGAAAACAATAAAGTGTTTGTTTGGTATCTTTTGGTATGTATCTTGCATATCTTGACAGTAAAGTTAGAGTGAAAGCAGAGTATATTCCAACTTACATTTAGTTTCAGTTTCAAAGGATTTACAAAATACATGGGGAAATGGCACAATTAATTATTTCATTCACTCCAAACTCTTTGTATCCTCACACATTCAGTTTTTGAGTGCCTAATTGTATTTGAATGTTTTCTGAAAGGAAAAAGTGGCCTTAATCTAGTTGTTTCTTTTAAGCAGTCAGTTTATGATTTAGTTTCTGGAAAGCAAAGCACTCCTAGAATAGAATCATAGAAGAGTTCCAGCTGGAAGAGACCTTGAAGATCATCGAGTCCAGCCTTTTTCCTAGCCCTATCACCCCACTAAATGATGCTCCCCAATGCAACATGCAGCCGTCTCTTAAACACCTCCAGGGATGGGGACTCAAGCACCTCCCTGGGCAGCCTGTTCCAATGGCTCACAACCCTTTCAGTAAAGAAATTCCTCCTAATATCTAACCTGAACCTCCCCTGGCACAGTTTCAATCCATTTCCCCTTGTCCTATTACTCTCTACCAGGGAGAACAGACCAATTCCTGCCTCCCTACAACCTCCCCTCAGGTAGTTCTAGAGAGCAATGAGGTTTCCCCTCAGTCTCCTCTTTTCCAGACTAAGCACTCAGCAGGATGTTTACTTGCTGGATTACATTGCTTTCAGATTGAAGCTGAACACATGTTCTGGAAGGTAGTTGCTTTCTGGCCATGATAAAAGTATCAATTTTAAACACAAATATCAGTTTAAATGGAAAGAGTACTTACAATATATACATTATTGAGGAAGTTAAGCCATTCACAAGCATGACCACTTCATAAAGACTTTTATATATTACTTTGTTGGGTTTAATACTTATCTGATTTATTATTGCTTGCTTAATTTATTTTTTTTTTTAACTTACTGAACTATTGTATTTCTAGAATGTGGTAAGTCAATGATCTAGGACAGATTAAAAGCAACAGACTACAATAATGAAATCTTGGTTCTTGAGTCCATTCATATCAAAATTATCCTTTTGTGTATATAACAAACATATCTCTTCTTCAGTTGAGAAAACTTCTATTGCTTCAGCCCAGTAGAAATTTTCATCTTGAAACTAGAATGTTGTAAAAATATGTTTATAGAAAAACTTTGCTGATGGCATTTTAGTTACCTTATTTGTTAAAAAAAGTAATATATACTTGTGTTTGCTTTGGGCATTACAATGTGCAGTGCAATTTCTTTTCCTCTACTACCAAAAATTAATGTCTTTAGATGCTTTCTCCATGAAGTTTACCATTAAAATGTAATCTAGAGAAATGTGGTGTGATCCTAGAAGAATTTGACCACTCTCAGCATTTTCTGAAGTTGAATTTCTGCTTCCTGAAGGATATTTAATACTGCATAAGAGGCAATAACATCTTGTTATTCAGAAATTAAATGTTTTTCCTATCATAAGGAAGGCATTTTGAGTGTAGGTCTACAACTGCTCACTGCTTTAATCAAGGGGATTAAAGACTTAGCTGGCTTCATGTAAATACATTGGGTTATTGATGTTTGTTTATAATTTAGTAAAAGAACTGAAATATTTCCTGCTTTTCTAATTAACCAATGGTGAATTTTTAGTAAAAAAAAAAAATAAAAATAGTTACCCTGTTCCTTTATCCATCACTGTTATTGCAAGGAATTCTGTTTGCCCAAAAAGGCTTGGAGGAAAGCAGTTGTCTACCCTTTGGAGTAAAGTGATTGTGCACTAGTCTTTTGTCTGCTCAGGAATGATAGGCTGAGAGGAGATACATTTTTCTTTCCATTAAAGTTCCCCAAGATCTCATGGTACTTCATCACCTTTTTCTCCTCTTCTTTGCTGTGTTTAAATATACTTTATTATTAGGAAAGGCAATCATTCCCTGTGCAGAACCCCCAGCATAGATGCCTTCATAAAGTGATATCTAAGATTGGTTTAACAACATTTCTACTTCCATCAGTGTGCTTTAGACTTTCTTTTTCAATGCCAGGAGTTTAAAATAATTTCATTCTTTGAATAAATTTCTATTCCTAGCTATGTTTCAAGTGCAAAATATTTCTGTGTAAAAAATCACTACACTGAGATTGATGCCATCTTATTTATTTCCTGTCTGTAAACTGAAAGCAAGAATTTTTCTGTTTAATTTCACATATACAGAAGTTCAATATTTATCAACATAGACCACTGTAGTGCCTGGCAGAATATGATTTTTCTCTATCCATATACTTCTCAGTAAAGCCTTTAAAGATAAAGGTTCTTACTTCTAAAAGCTTCCTTTTGTATAAAAGATTTTTAACTTCTGCTACAGATAGGTGTAATATATTGAGCTGCTAGCAAAATAATGAGCTCCAGGACTTAGAAACAAACAGAAATACAAATATTTTTAATACTAATTGGGTTTTTAAATTGTAACTGTTTTGAAGTAATATTAGGAAAACAGCATAAAGTAACATATCTCCTTTTCTATCCCTAAGAAAAATTACTACATTTGAAAACCAGGTTTTCTCTGAATAGCTGGGCATATGGAATTGTACACTGATAGGAAATGTCAGTGGTGCACTTAGCAACTCTTTTCACAGCCATCATTTAATTTAATTTAATAAATTCTTTTCTCCAATCAAAACAAATATTTTGGAAAATAATTCAAGTTTATTTTCCAAACAACTTTTTTCATTTTAAGCTGTTAATGAGTAAAAAAAAGCTCGTGTTCAGAAAGTGGCAGTATGACATTTAAAACCAAAAGATGCTTTTAATGGGATTTGTCCTGCCTCTTGCCTAACCTTTGCCATCTGAAAAGTGCACAGGGAGCTTCCATGACTCCCAAGCAGGGTTTCTGTAAGATTGCTTTCTTGACAGCTGTGTCTCAGCATTAATTGCATAAGGAACCAATGTATGTATGGCTAGGCTTCGCGAATGAAGCTCCANGCACCAGGGGCCACAGGAGAATAAGGAACCAATAGGACAGAATGATTTACAGGTCAGGAGTTCATGATTAAGAAGGTCCTAAGGAACTCACATGGCTGTTCCCTGGGACATCTGAGACCTTGAAGGATTTAAAAAAATACTGTTTCATACAGATACTTAGAAGTTCTTATTTTGTTGAATGAAATGTATTAAAAGTGAAAAAATCTAAGGGGTGTAGTAACATCATATTCTTCACCTTTTCCATGTGAAATTATTAGCTCAATAGGTAATTGAACTATTATCAGTAATAGAGTAATTTTACTTCTTTTCTAAAGTGGTGGTGATAAAATCAGCTATTTTATCCTTTCATAGGAGATGTTAATCTTTAAGTCAATTTATTATTACACATTTATTGTGCAGCTATGCTGCTTTTTATTAGCCTGTTCCAAATCAGCAGTTCTAAATATGCTTTTAAAAATTCTTAATACTTTCTGTTTTCTACCATTGTATGCTATGAAAAAGGTTGGTGTGTAGAAGCTTTACAGCAGCAAATTACTCATGATGTATAGGTTGGAAAAATTATTTGGCAAATGTACATAACAGAGATTATTTTTCATTACTTTGGTCTGTAGTTCTGTATTACCTAGAAGTAGTTGTTTCAGGGTTTTGAGAGGAACAAGAAAAATTGCCTTATTATTATGGCAGAAGACAGATAATGGGTATAGTAACAAACACCTGAATGGCACACCAATCTTTATTCAGTAATAGCAAAACTCTTCAAACCTAAGTTAATTTTTCAAGGGTACTGTGAAGATTATCTTCTTATACCTGTAAGTATTTTATTTTACTTGAAGACTCACATATTTCTACTGTGTTAGACACCTGAGAAGTAAAGGTGAGGCACTCTCTGCAGTTAAGTGTATTTCATATCTATATGTTTGTATGTGTGCAGGCATGTAAGCAAACCAAAAACATAGACACTGAAAAAGGTGGGTGCTTTTTAGAGACTTTTCTAAAATATTCAATAAGCAATCACATTTCATGTTGTAGTTTAAGGTTCTGAAACTATGTCTTAATAATTGCAGTTACTTTAGATTAGATTATTCCTTTGGCAAAATGATCATTTTTGTTGCTTCCAGCCAAGGTATAGAAAGCATATTGCTTAATTCAACTTGATTTCCTAGGACATAAAAAGCTGTTGTGTGTGCTTCATTGAAGAGGTAAGAAAAGTTGATGCTCTCTGCTGTGTCAGAGAGAAATACAGATTATACATGGGAGAGGAAAATACCCTTGAGAAGTCACACAGAAGATGGCCAGAATACAGAATTGATAACATTCAGGCCATGCTGAAGACTAAAGAAGTTTTGTCCTTGTATGTGCAGGGCTGGTGTCTCCCTCTCCTAATTTAAGAGAGTAGTGCTGCTGCTGATGACAATGATGGTATTCTCATCCTGATTTTAGGTTATGATATCCTCAGTAGTGATCAATGTCTGGGATCATTACTGGGTCTGAAGGTGTTATGTGTGCCACCAAAGCCAACATCCCGATCTCAAGGAGAAAGTCTTTGGACCCTTTGTCAACAAAAGCTGAAACAGGCACAAAAACCATTATGACTACATCTTTCAGTCATGTTGTTTGGATATGGCAAACGTACAGAAGCCCAAGGGGAATGTTATAATCAGAATGTCATGAGTTTTATAGGATTAGGTTTGTGCAGAAATGGGGAATTCAGGAGACTAATTCAGGAGGATTCTGTTGTCCTGGGATGACTAGGCAATCAATGTCTCCTATAAGAGACATCATGGATCAGGAATGTAATTAAATATGTCTGGAGAAGATTTCTGGAGGAGCCTCTCTCCCTTTAGTGTAAAGTGTGCATAGGATAATAATGTATTCNACCACAAGGGATTTTCAGACTGTGCCATTGTATTCTCTGTGGTAGGCTGCTAACATGTCAAATTGGTCAGGGTGGCAATACTTTAATGTTCCTAATCCTATGTAATCTGTCTGTAACCAAGCTCAGAATTGTGAAAACTTTGCACACAAAAAGAAGGGAGGATTCTGTGTGCAAAAGACTATCATTGGCCTATCTAATCCTAGGGCCAACAGCAGCATTTCAAATTAAATGTGAAAAGAATGAAGGAATATGATTTACGGTAAGTGAAATTTCAGCGCAAATAATATGCATTTTTATGGAAGATTATAATTTCATACTACTAAGTATAAATAATCTTAAAATTACTTAGACAAGTAATGGAAAAAATCTGTGGTAATTAATAAATAGTAACCCTAAGGGAGAGAATGTTTTTAGATGTGATTTTTGATTTCTTTTTATCTAACATCTCCTGTATTCTTGTATGACTAACTGTGGGAATTGGACACTTCAAAACATGAGGTAGGCAATTCACTCTTTACTTAGAACTTCATTGCAGCTTTGAGATGTAGTTAAAAAAATACAGTGTTGGTGGCCTTATTTATATCTGTCAGTACAGATAGATGACAACAATAGTTACATTATATTTTTATGCTTTGCTTTGCTAGTGGATTCCATTATCACAGAAATACATCTACACTTTCTGCAGTGATGATCTTTCAACCACCCAGATACTAAGAGAAAACATGTGTGGATGAAAGAAGTTCTGTCTCATGTATGGATTAGGCAGTGACTGGTTTCAGTATGCTGTCAGCAAAATTCCCTGAGACGGACAAACTATTTTATCACATACAGGAATGATGAGCACAGTTTGAGGTCCAGATGGATTTTGTTAAATTTGTTATATTAAAAGAGCACCCTGGTTTTCCTAGGCGTATAAACAAAGTTAGGTAGCTGATTTCTAAAGGCAGTTGCATATATAACTACTGCAAGCAACTGGGTTTCAGATTACATCCTGCTCAGAAGTACTAGGGAAAAAATGAAGTATATTGGACACATAGTTTGCACTGTGTGAAATACAGTAATGCAAATGTAGTGGTTACCATTATAAATTTAAATAGATCCATGCTGGAATACTGGCAATCTTTATGCCCATCTTAGTTACACAACTGTCAATTTAGAAAAAGGCCTTTTTTTCAGTGTTTTTGATGTTTAAATACAACCTTAACAGTCTACAGCACGTGCATTGCACTGACATAAGTTGAAAAGTGGAATGTGCACATCGTTGTGTGTCTTCCTTTGTTAATGGAAAAGTGATGAATCAGATCTCTTCACTGCCCTTAGCTCTTGTCATTGCTAGTCACTTGGTTTTAGCAAAGGATAACAGGTGGGTAGGTCCTGCTTTTCCCACTATGGAATCATTATATGATGACTGCAAAGAAGAAAAAATTAGAAAAAGGTTTATTTCTTCTTTCTTGTCCCTGTAAGGATCCAAGCAAACAAACTGCTATTAGTCTATTCTGATCTATTTTTATAGAAAGCTACTGGGAGATAATGCAGAATGAATTGCTTAATGTGATTGCACCAGGATTTGCAGCAGCTGACCTTCAAGTGGACCATAGGGATTTCATTTTACTTTAACTGATCTTTCTATATTGAAAACCAGCTTTGGCTCTATTTTATTCTGCTTCTCAAAGATGTGTACCATTCTTGCTATTCCCAAAGGAAGAAACTTCCAGAACAAAGTTCTTTCGTCTTCATTGCCCTCAAGTCCAACTAACTAAAGTATATAATATCTCTGCATATCGATTAAATCAGTCATCTATGTACTTAAGAAAGTGGATTATATTTAATAATGATGAGTTGCACAAATTAGAGAAGATATTTGTTCCTGTGATAAGCATTATATAGGTCATCAGGAAAAGTGGCTCTTCTTGCACATGCCATTTGTTTACCTCACATAGGTTTGAAACTAATTTACACATAATTGTCATTACGTGCTGGGAATTACTGTAGTTTCAGGAGTTAGAAAACTCCCAAAAGTTTTTGCAGAAAAAAGGCTACAGCTATGCTATATTTAAAGAACATTGTAAATAATACATCTTCATAGCCTCCTACATATTTATACTACTGCCACAATTTCATTAGCAATTTTTTCCCCTAAAATTCACATAAATGGCTATATTTTGAAACAGCATGCAAAAAAAGCATCAGTACTATCTGAATTTTCGTAATACATACATCTGTTTCATTTGAGAGACGTAGAAATTACCATAAAAACAAAAAGGTTGCTTTTTGATGATGGCAAATGACTAATCTTTCTAATAAACTTCACACAGAAAAGGCAGGAAAATGCAAAAGCAAGAATGTAGTTATCATATATTTCTTTCCTGTAGCCCACCCTCTCTAAGATAAGATATCTAATAATATTTCTTAAGGTTAAAATAAGGGGGGAAAAGGAGTTTCAAAGCAGACTTTCAGTTTCTAGAACAAATGGTCTTTTCTATAGCTACAGCATAGTGTCTACTAAATAGAAAATATGAAAATGTGACTTACAAAGCATCTTATAGCCTCTTAATAACTCTAAATAGATTTGTTTAAACTTTTCATCTCCTATTTAACAACCATTCCACTACCAACCTATCAGAAACTGCTTATATAGATGTTTTAACCTTCTTTACATAATTCTGTCAGCTAGAACCTGAAAAACTTGTCCTTTACTGGTTGGTACCTGCCCTTGTGTGTTATTTAATATGTTCCACAGTTTTTGCTCTCTCTATACAAGTACCTTATATTTGTTTGAACATTTTCTTTAGGAGTAGTTACACTGATTTCTCTTGTTTATGAATTACCTCTAACATCTGCTCAAGAATTATGAAAATTATTGCTCATGGATAATGGATTCAAACAGAATTGAAAAAAAATCATCTTTTGTTACATTTAAAATTCACCATGTGTATAAGAGAGAAATTAGCAGCTTAGGAAAATAATTTATATATATATTTGTGTTTTGATCTGCTGTTTTGAAAATGCTTATGGGAACATAGCTGAACTATTGGTAGAATCTTTTGACATTTCTCTATATTGCATAGCTCTTTACTGTTCTAGAGTTGATGAGGTCAAGCACAATGCTCACAAAAGTACTTTCATTACTGGCAATAATAATTGGCTTAACTAAGTGATAATTTTTTGACTGATGCAGTTTTATAGCAATCCCAACCATACCTTAGAATGTGTTGATTAATGTGGATTTTCTGGAAATCTATATGAAAAGGTTCAAGAGACAATGAATGTAGATTTGCAGAAGTGACAGACTCAGGCTTTTTGGCACTCCCGTTTTCATTCATTGTGGCTTAGTTACAATCTTCTTCTATCAAACTACCAAACAAAATAGTGGCATACATTTCTGAGCAGATCATCTGATATAATGTTGTTAATAGTGTAAGATCCTAAATGGTATGGAGATAAGGTCAAAAAAAGTGTATGATTGATTCCTGAAGAGCCTAATCCTAGTTCTGGCATTGTACTGTTATTCACTTGCCCAATTGTTCAGAGAAATTAGTGTTTTTGAAAAGATTGCATTATTTTAGGTAAGCTGCAGGTCAGATTAAGTACAGTAGCACATTTGTTACTTTGTTGATATCCTTTTTGTTTCTTTAATGTTGTGATTCATATATTCTTTCATTAATTCCATAAAATATCTATATAGCAAATATTTGGACCAGGGTAGGAAAGGTATGATCACTGTGGCAGATGATTCATTCTTATTACAAGTCACCATGTTCTGCAAGAATATAAATATTGATGCAAAGCTGGGTTGTCTGCATTTTAGTTTATGAGCTGTGAACAACAGGAAAACATTAAAAACATAATTTTACTTGCACCTCCAAGCCTGAATCAGTTGGAGACAGATGCCAAAAGTTTAAAGAGCAGAAAGGAGAAATGTCCACCTAATGTAGAACAGATGAGGTGGTATGAGCTAGAACTGCCTGAGCTACAGACATTTCCTCTTGTGAATGGAAAGATAAATCTGTATTTCAGTGTTATATAGATATATAACATGTATCTATAAAATAAAGATCTATCCATAAAATACATGTACATATATAACATGTATATGTAAGTGATGAGGTTCAACAAGCCCAAGTGCAGAGTCCTGCACCTGGGTCAGAACAATCCCCACTATCAATCCAGGCTGGGGGATGAGATGATGGAGAGCAGCCCTGCAGAAAAGGACTTGGGGTGCTGGTGGATGAGAAGCTGGCCATGAGCAAACAGTGCACACTGGCAGCCCAGAAGCACAATGGCATCCTGGGCTGCAGCAAGAGAAGCGTGGCCAGCAGAGCCAGAGAGGTNACTAGATGACCTAACCAAACCATTCTATGATTCTAAGTAACAACATTTAAAAAAAAAAAATATATATATGTAGTTAGATATACATAGATATAAGCGTACATAAATTCACCAAGACTGGACTAAAACCAGAAAACAAATGTCTGAAAAATATGGTTCGTGGGAAAATTCATTTTCTTGGTTTCCTCCTCAGTGTTCCTTGTGTGTCCATTTGAGGAATCAGGAATCTTTTACCTGCCCAGACTGTATGGTGAGGACCTTGGAAACTTTTGTTTCCTGTGGCATCTCTTCAGGCAGACTTAGGATTTGGAATCAGATGTACCTTAGAATATTATCTCCTGTACTTTTTGCCAGGCAGGCTGGTGACAGTAATACAGCCAAGGAGCTTAGTCTTACAAAAAACCCAGAAACCCTAAAAGTATACATAACAATGAAGACCTTCTGGAGAAATTTTTACATTGAAAATGCAGTCATTTAAACTAGTTTTTCATCAGGGAATCATTCTAATAGAAAGTCTTGACACTGCTGGAGTGTAGTCATCCTAGTGATACAAATGCACTTTATAAGATCAACAGCATATTAAAATTCAAGTATGTCAGTAAGGTAGAAAGACTTTGATTACATTCTACAAACCTCTCTGCCTTTTGTCTAATTTGAACAGATCACATAGCTGGCATTTTAGAACAACCATGTGACTCAACATTATAGGAAAATGACAGTGTGATGTAACATGATCCTTTCGATCTTTCAAAGGACTGTTAATAAAAAGTAGACGATATTCAGGGTAACACTGCATGGGTTCTTTTTTGAAGGAGGAAGTTAAAATATTTTTTGCTTGATTCATCTTCTGCAGCCAGGTTTACAGGAGTTCTATCCTTCAGCTTTATGTGGCATACATACTTTCAAGGAGCTGCTTCTTTCCTGATGTATTGTGCTGTTTGTATAGCAGCAAGACAGACTTTCTGGCAGTTCAGTCCAGTGTCGAACAGTCACTCACCTTCCTTCTTCATCTTCTTTGTTCTTATTTGCCCATTTTAGTGAAGTATTTCACTTCACTTTCAGGGGAAGGGCATTTAAGAACCTTTAATATTGTAGCTTTTATTGACTTCCCAGGTTCTCCTACAGCTTCTAGGACCATTTCTTTACCCTTTCATCCTGCCTGTGACTGCATGCCCACCATCCATTCCTCAGCTTGGTGGAACATGGTGCACAGCTCCCCAACACAGAGCCATGTGGCACAGCATAGAGTCCTGCTTCCTGCAGCCAGCATGGCTGTAGCACAGCTCTAGTGTTCCACATCAACGCCTCAGGGTCAGGCCAGTCTGTAACATCTCTGTAGCTTCTTTCTCAATACTACCCAAGCTCTCCTGTGGCCCCTGGTGCCATAACTGTGCCCACAGCAGAGGGAGCATTAAACTCATTGCCCACGGGAAAGTGTGGGGAGTGATACCCATGTTCCTAGAATCCTTGGATGGGTAGGATGAGCTCATTAGCCTTCTGGCAGTCATCCTAGGAGAAGGACAACTCTGATTCCAAACCCGGGCAGATGGAGCTCGTTTAGCCCTGTAAGGCCTTCCAGCTAAGAGAAGGACACTCTATCAAAACCTCCATCCTAAGGACTTGGCTGCCAGCGTCCAAGCTTGCTAGGCCCTGGCAGATGAACCTTAGGACTAAAGGGTGGATCCAGCTCTGCGCATGCTGTGTCTCACCTAAAAAAAATCCATAGTGCAGGCTCGAGGGTGCTATCTGCTATCCTCTTTTTATCAGCGCGCTTGGAAAAGGCGCTGAGGAGGAGCATGGGTGGAGCCCTCCCTGGAGCTTTGTTTGTGAGGCCTAACCACGACGACTACCCTAGCTACTTCTGTTCTTAATTGTCTTTCTGGGCAGTCTCATCATTTAACCAAGGGACCAGCAACAGAAACTACCCACTGCCACTGTTTCCCATCTGCTGTGTTTGCTGGTGTTTCCTTGGTTTGCAAGAGAAAAGATAGGGCCTTGATTTCCACCTGGAAGGCAATTTGAAGAGTCCAGCTAAGGACTGTGGATTATATGTGTTTATACCCTCTTAACTCTTCCGAACAGGATTTGCATAACTGGGAGCATCTGCCTTCTCTTCCCCTGTGCATTAGGTGGAGATATATTCCTGGCCAGGTGCAGTGCTGCAGTTTCCTCCAGGTCTGCAACAGAGGGCTGTAGCTGCAGGAGCAGTGGGCTTTCCTGCCAACTCTGCAGTCAGTGTTGGTCTCCTCTGCAGTTCATACATCCCTTTCTTGCCAATGGTCTGTGGCTGGTCTTTTTAGATAGCTGCTGTGGCTCCTCTGAAGAGTCAATGCTGTAACCATGTAAGGGAATTCTGCTGGTAGGNACTGTCCCTGTGGTAGGAGTATTATGGCTCTGAAAGAGTCTCGGGAGCTGACAGCCGAGAACCAGAGGCTTTCAAAATTTTGCTTTCCAACCCTCTGACAAATAAAGCCTTCCTTATCCTAAATGCTGTAGTGTTAATCTTGTACTATTTGGTTTGTTAACAAGCATCTGCTCCTTTAATGCAGGTATATATTTATCAAACCTCTGTGTAGATCTGTAAGCATAGAAAAAATGACTATTTGAAGCAAAATAGCTTTATTTTCCTGATTGCTAGATGTTACTCACACACAATTATCTGGTAGGATGGGCAGCAGCAGGTACATATTTGTTTATACATTTAGAACAGTGGCTAGACTTAAGATGTATTACAGTTCACATCTGTAATAATGGGACCAGCAGTTGGGAAACAGGCATCTGTGCAAAGCTTTAATGGGTCCAGCATGTCCAGTGCTGAGAAGGAAACTCAAAAGTCATTAGAAACTTGATACACCTGGTTTTTTAGCTGTTAAAGTTCTCTTTTCCCCTTTCAATTGTCACAATACTTTGCAAAATAAATTTACTCAGTCCTAATGGAAATGATGCTTTATTGACATTACCACATCCATCAATACCTTTCAAATCTGTCTGGAAAGTCTGCAAGTAGTCTGTAGGCTGACATTTCATGAATTTGCTAGTGGATGGAGTCCAGAGTAACAGGCATGGAAGGAAAGCATTCTAGCAAGCATTTTCACATATGTGCTTCATGTGGGCTGCCTTACCAACAACTCAGCAACATCACTGAGATTAAGTTATTTGATCTTTCCAATTATTTTGGAATTATGTTTTGAGGTAGAAAAGCTTTGATACACTAGGACATGGCAAAGCCTTCAGCCTTGTCAGCTAGTGGTTAACATGCATCCTATTCACTCTCATTTTTTCCAGATCAATGTCTGTATTAGTTGTACTGTGCATCATTTTACCTTTTACAAGATAAATGTACTAAGGTTTTATTTCACATACCATTTTTCTCACAAACGTCTTAGTTTGTAGTCAGTGCAGATAACCAGCTAACTATTGCTAAATTCCTTCATTTTAAGAATGTTGACAAAAACACAAGGGGAAGATCTTATCAAAAGATGTGCTATTACACCAGGCACAAATGTAGCAACTTCAGCAAAATATCCAATGCCACATTTGCATTATACTTCCAGACATTATGAAGAAAGATAGCTCTAAATGAAATATAGGAATGACTAGGTAGATTAAAAATACATAAAATTTAATTATTAAAATACTATTATAATACATTACAATTCCCACTGCATTTATAGCCATATAAAAGAACACTGCCAGCACTACTGTGAAGATATATGTTCAAGAGACATATTCAAGAGAATTGAATTCTGCCTTTATATATTAAATAATCCTTTTTTGCCCTCTTACAACTGAAGTACTCTCCTTCTGATATATTCATTGTGTGCACATGTGCTATTTGTAATTGGCAGGCACAGAGGCAATGCTGACACCCTTACTGAGGTTTAATTTGGTAAAGTAACAATAATCATGCATCCCATTCAAGTCTCACATTATTCCTTGGTTTTTGCCTTCCCCTTGCTCCTCCTCAGGGCTGCTGTGCTAGTATAAGTAGACCTTTCTCCTTTGAGGGCTTGTCCCATCTGCCCCATACTTAGCCTATCTGTCTCAGTGAACTAGCAGAAATTGCTAAACACTTTTCTGGTAGACTCATTACCACCAGGTGTTTCTTGTAAGTGGTGCCCATCTATAAAGCTGGGGCTCGAGGCCTGTGGTTTCTGCTGCTACTCAGAATAATAGTGGAAGATGCAGAAATGTAAGAGACAAAACCAATCTATTATTATCAGAGTTTCTACTTACTCCGTTCTCCACCACTTCCTTAATAATGCAGAGAATTTGGTAAAGTTGTGCCTGGCTTAGGCACCTATCTATATCCTTAGGCTGTGGCTTAGTCTTACGATGCACCTGCTCATAGTAGCTGAATTTGTCTTACAGGAGGCCTTATCTTGGCTGTACATTTGATGTATTCTCTATGCACATGTCTAAAAGAATAGATGCATAAATTTGCTGATTAGTAATGACACCTAGTCAAGTGTCAAAAAGAATATGTAGTTTTTAGCTCTGTAGAATGGCCTGTCTTCTGTTGTAGAAACACTACTCCAATACCTTAATGGAGGTGCAGTTTCCTATGGAATTTAACAGTGAGTCTAAGCATATGCCAGAGCGTTCCTAATTAAGCCTCTGATTCTTTACCTGGGTAATGCATCACATACATGACCTGTGCTGCTGTGAGAGTAATGAAAATTATGATAGGATGCTTCTTCCATATAACTTTTCTATCAGAAGGGCCACCTTTCTATAGTGGGAATTTCTGAGCCCACCTTGGATCTGGTATACCAAATTAATTCTTGACTCCCAAACTGCGAACCCAGTCAGGTTACTGGAGAAACTAGTAGCTCTGTATTGTACTTTGCACTCTTGGGGGATGAGAAAAAGAAGGATGGGGGAGCCACAAAACTTTGATGTAGACTCTGTGAATTGAGCTAGGCATCAGCAATAGTAATTCAGTCTCTATGGAAATCTGCCTGCATTCTCTATTCCTAAAATAATTTCTAGCAAATGAGACAAGTTAATAACAATTTCCATTATATCATAATCTGTGCATTGCATCTCTCATAAAAATCTGCATGTTTGCATTATTTCATATTTTTGCTAGTTAATTTGTGTTTTCTATCCATGTTCAATTTGCATTCATTAACTCATAGTTTGCTGGTAAGTGTATTCTTTCTATTCATGTTCAAAGAAATCCTTTAATTCAATTTCTCTGTTTCTTCTCATACAGTCTCACAGCCAGATATGCAACTCAGTCTAATCACAGTGGAATTGCAACCAGTCAAAAAAAGGCTTCTAGGTCAGTTAAATATCTCTAATTTATTGCTTGTTAGTGATACTCAAGCAAGTATATGCCCATTGATATTTTGTCCTTTGGACATGAGCAGACATTAAAAAAATGTGTATTTATGTTATGTGTGCAACCTTCGCGCCAATGGGCTTTGCCACTGGAAAGCCTTGTATGGACTGGAAGGAGCTGATTTGTACCTTATGTTAGCAGTATTTATGGTTCTAATGTATCCTGTATCTTGGTATCCTGCATGTCAAATCTTGGATGGGAAGGATTAGTTGGCGATTTTAGTGCTCTCTGCTCTCTGGCTCAAATACCTACTTTAGTCATGAGTGAAAAGAAGATTGAGAGTCCATCCCAATTCCTACTCAAGGTTTTGAATGTATTGCAACCCCACCTGAAAAGTTGAGTTCACAGAGCCAAGTTCACAGAGAAGCAAAATAGAGCAGAAAAGAAGAACTGCTTTCAGTATTTCTGCTCCATCAGGAGTAGCCTGCACACAGTCTCCACTAATGAGATGCTTTGGTTTTGGCAGTCAGTTTGACAGAGCTGTGTGTAGGAGCTGACCTGTTTCAGATTTAATCAGTACTTTTAGTTTATCAATTCCATGAGCACTAAAATCTACAAGCCAGACTACAGAAGAAAGAAATCAAGGTCTAAAGCTTACTCCTGATCTAGTTTTTCTTTTTTTCTTTTTTTTTCTTTGGTGGGGGGAATAATTAATGTATTCATTAATTATAACTTTGCTGTACAGTTCATTGGTGAGAACAATGAACTCTGCATTGCACAATCTACAGTGAGGATTGTATTTTGCAGTATAGCACACTAACACAATTTGAGTTGCTGGTGATAACTTGGAATGAGCTATCCTACACTCCAGTTGCTTTGCACCTTCATCTGTAGGTTTTCTTTATTGCTGATGCTTCTGTCTTGTCCACAATCAACATGTCAGAGTTAACAGTCTTATTGTCTAATACTTTAAATCTGTGGCAGTGTTTCTGAAGCCTATTCAGAGGTATGTGACTTGTCCTTTATTTGTTATTCTCCTCTTTGCATTTCCTTAGCTGCTGAACATGATTCTGCAAGAGCAATTTAAAACCTGAATTCAATTAAAAGACAGCAAATGAGCTAAACTGGAAAGTGTGTAGAGCAAATGACCTCATGTATAATGTGCTTACTGTGGCAAGTTCTCGAATTCTGGCATGCAGAATATATGCAGAACTATTTTATATTTTAACAGAACAGATGAGTTTCCAGTGTTGCCTATGCCTTCTCATTGCTTTTTTCATTACCTTTGACAAATGATCTCAGGGCTCTTACTGCCTGTCAAATTAGGGTAATGAGAAGGAGCAAATGGATTTTTAAGTTTGTTTTAATGCATTCTTCAGGGAACAGAAGATCACTCGAATTCATGGGTCACAGTAAAGGTTAGCATGCGTACAGCTGCAGAGCAGAGACAGTCTGCTCAGGGCTCGGCACACAGACTAGCAGGGCAGGCTGGCAGCCAGAATGAGCTATAAAAATAACTCATGGATTAGCTCTCTGAGGCTTAAATTGTTAAAGGAAGAGAACATGGACCTGTTTACATATGTTCTCTAATGAAAATAAAATTATTTGAACATTTCTGTTATACCCATATATTAAACAACAAAATGCGTTGTTTTGTAATTCTTTGTAACGATTTTTTTCTCCCTTCTGATGCTGCACTTTCACAATATAGTGAAACTAAGAGATTCAATAACTCCAGTACTGCCACTATTATAATCATTAAATCATTCCAGCAAGTGAGAAACAGAAGAGAGATATTCTTATGGCAAAAGCCTCTTGCTGATCTGAGCATTTCATCTTATCAGATTAAAAAAACAAACTGGAAAAGAGCAGGAGTACCCAAAAAGATGCTGCAGAAAGTTCAAGTAAGCGTGTATTGAAGAATCTAACATTAGAGAACAGACTCAGACAGAAAAAAGATGCAGTCTTACACATGCCACAGACAGTAGGCTTCATTTCTTCCCTTAACATAGCTGCACAATTAGGCTCAGATGGTGGCAGCAAATACTAACAAACGAGCTGTGTAGTCTACATTGTATAGTTGTATCTGAAAGGTATACATGCATCTGTAGCATCTAGCTAAAAATATGTATTTCCAGTATTTTCCATTTAAAATAATGTGGAAGTGCTTTAGCCAATAGCCTTCTGAAAAATAACCAAAGATGACTAAAAAGCCAGCTTTTATGCTAAACACAGCTGTGAAATATTTGCTTAAGTAAGAGATATGAACTATTTCTCAAATATGTATTATTGTGCTTTCTGAACAATTCCTGTGACATTTCTTCTTCAAAAGTGACAGATTTAAATAAAAGTTGATATTGCATTTTAATGGTTTGTTAGGGTGAATCTGTTTTAGCAATGTTAATGGCAAATGCAAAGTATCTTTTTACATGTCTTGTGACTCTAGAAAGCATCTTTTCCCTTTTTATGTGTGTAAGGAGAAGCCTTTATTTTCATTTGTGGAGCCTAACTAATTTGAATCCTTCTGTTCATTGTTGCTTACCCAAGATCATTGGTTTTGGTTATTGGTTATAAATTCTGGTCTGATATTTGCATACTGCCTCCTCTATATGTTGCATTACACAAAATTGATTGATTTCTGATTTTATAATCATTCCAGGCTTCCAGGACCCTCAAGGGTGCCAGCTGCAGGCAGCAGTACCAAAGTCCAGGGAGCTTCTAATTTAAATCGGAGAAGCCAGAGCTTTAACAGCATTGACAAAACCAAGCCTCCACAATATGCAAATGGCAATGAAAAAGGTAAGTGATTACAAGTTACTAAGTGTACTTTACATAACATACAAGAGGGGGAAAAAAATCACCAAAATAACCAAAGGTCCATAGTCAAGTCTACTCATACCCAAAGGAAGACTGCACTAATGTTAGGAGGTCTTCTTTTGGACACATCTTCACCTCTAATGGAGAAAACTTTATATTATATGCATCTAGTCCTTCAGAACTTGACCTAGTGTATATATGTCTGAATAGAAGACTGGAAATTAAGTCAGATGTAATGAAGTTGTGCAGGGATTTGAATTCATTTCTTCATGTTTTATTGCCTCCTTTAAATATGAACTATCATTATGGAAACAATCCATGTTCCCTTGGTCCTTCCATTTCCCCCACCCTGACACAGTTTTCCTTGAAAATGTGCCTCTTCAGGCTTTATCTCAGAAAGAATAATTCAGCTTTTTGAGTTGTGTAACTAATCCAGCCCCTTCCCTGCCTTCTTTCTCCCTTTGTGTAATGAACAACATTTTATTCATATCTTTGGGTTAGAATACAGTTGAAAATGATACAATATACATAGTACCCGTTTGCATCCTTGGGGTCTGTGGGAGGAACAAGTATGCAGTGAATGTTCTTCATCCAAGCAACAGGCAGCTATCCAGATTTTTTCTAAAAAATTCTGATGAATGCACTTTGCCCCTAGCTGTATCTGAAGATATAAAACCATCTTTTCAATAGTTATTTCTTTATTTTTACTGTCAGGGTTGAATGTTTCAGATAGTTGCATAGTGGGATTTATTTTATCAAGGGCTTGTTTATGGCAGGACATCCAGGCTAAAACTAGAAATATCAGAGGGAAAAGTGCACAAACAGTGCAGTTCATGAATACAGTAGGGAAGTTATAAAGTAGGAGATGTGGCTGCTTGACTGAAGGTATGTACAGCAGTTTAGGTTTCAGAATTGCTTCATAATGTTGACATGAGTTTGTTACTGAAAGATGTGAGAGTGAAGTGATTCCAGGTGAGACATGCTTGTAGGTATTAATATTCTTAGCTCATTACTTGGAAACTGTATTTTGCCTGCTGAAGTTTGCGTTGTGTTGTACATTTCTATGGCTTTTTGCATGATGGATTGCTTTACTTTCACATTTCTTTACAGCAGACAGTGAGAACCTTGGTGAGATATTTAGTGAAGTCATAACTTGAAAGAGGATAAGGAGTGGGGTTTTTTTTTGTATATAATAATTTAATTCATTTTACAGGGTATAGAAAATATAAAGAGTACTATATATAAGAGATTTCTATCTGCTCTTTTTCCTTTCTTTCCAAATAGAAGAATGGAAGGAGGCTATAAACCAAACACGAGTTTGGTTTAGAATATTTATGAACTAGAGAAAATAAGTGCTATGAACACAAGAATAATGAAGTGATAATTTTTTATAATGCCCTAAGAGAACACAGGAGAACCTGTATTTGAATTCACTATGCTGCTACTTTGTC
The DNA here is from genome assembly GCA_013396975.1 of Bucco capensis. NCBI lineage: Eukaryota > Metazoa > Chordata > Aves > Piciformes > Bucconidae > Bucco > Bucco capensis. The sequence continues at coordinate 305,067 of VWZO01011172.1, read as the reverse complement.
TAAGAGTCAAAATATGCTGTATTTTAAATTTATTTATTACAGTGACTACTTTTTGAATTTTTCAATGAAATTTCCAAGTAGTCTTTTGGTTATTTTTCAAAAGTATTTGAGAATATTCTGTGACCTGATTCTTTTTGAAGAATTTGTTTAGAAGCAAACTCCAATCCTCACAATAGGAATAATAACAAACACCTTTTTTTTTTTTAAAGTGTGATTATATGTTAATCAGAATTTTCCTTACCGAGTACCATACAAAACCCCATATGTTTCAGATTTTGCTTCTGATATAGATACTTGGAGTAAGATAACTTTAAGAGCTTCCATTGAATGATTATGAAGTCCATACACTTTAATTTCTGATCTAGATCATATAGTAAATATTATATAATAAATATTACTGCATAAACTGAAGTAGAAAAAGAGATGACTTGCGCTAAGTAAATAGTCATTAGAAGTTGGGACCACCAGACCTCTTCAAAAGCAGACCACTTTTGTACAATTTGCTATACATGTTCCTGTAATGTGCTATCAGAAGACCTCAGAAAAGATATACAGCATAAGGTAGGGATTTTTTAACTCGCTTTTATGTCGTACTTGAAATCCATTCCTGAACAACATGGCTTCCAACTCTGTCACAGTAGGGGATGGATATGTAGTCACAGAGTTAAATGAGACTTGAAGGTGATCCAAAGTAACATGTGATATGAGCCTTTTATTAAGTATTTCTTTATTTAGTATGCCATTAATGTTATCTCCTTTGCTTAGTTCACACAGAAACCTAGCTCCCCTCAGTGAATGCAGGTTTGCTCTTCACTGAATGTAACCCACTTTTCACCCACAGACCCAAGCCATTGCTGTAAGGCAGGTAACTGTGTGTAGCTGTGTTCGAGTCAGGAACACAGAATGCACCTAAACAATAAACATGCCATTAGCCTTTTTTTTCCCTGCAGCTTATGGATGAGTTTCACAGAACATATCTGTTTATAGGTCACATCACATCTGTCTGCTTCTGACAAAATAAAGATGAAAATAAAAGTATGAAAATGAAAACATCTGAATAAAGTAATTATTCATATTGCTAATAAGGTGGATACTCAGGACGTTTTGAGCCTAGCAAAGAAATAATGTTCTTATTAAAGTCAAATTTTAAAAACAAGTATTAACACTTCAGAGCTCAGAAATACTGTATCTGAACACAGGTAAGGGTCTCTGTGTCATGTAGTTTAATTGTCTGCTTTTCAGTGAAATTTGAGAATATACAATGGCGTTTGTATATTGTCCAAATCCAGTTTCAATAGTATTTGGTTAGTTTACCCATATCAACTCTGAGAAACCCAGACTCTGGAACTCCATTTCCTGATGATGCAAATCATAGTTCATCTGTGGCAGTATGTACATAGATAGATAATCTGTTTAATTTTCTTCTGGTGCCAGTATTTTGCCAGTTGTCCCTGGTGCTGTTCTCCTTCTGATAACGTAGCTACTTTCTCATGGACAGCTGGAAAGGGACACTTGAACAATATGAATTCTTTTAATCTCACCAGATAGACCTCCCATTCCTCCAAACATCCTTATAGCAATCCCTTGTATATGTATGTATGGCTAGGCTTCGCGAACGAAGCTCCAGGGAGGGCTCCAGCCACACTCCTCCTCAGCGCCTTTTCCAAGCGCGCTGATCAAAAGAGGATAGCAGATAGCACCCTCGAGCCTGCACTAGGGATTTTTTTTAGGTGAGACACAGCATGCACAGAGCTGGACCCACCCTTTAGTCCTAAGGTTCATCTGCCAGGGCCTAGCAAGCTTGGACGCTGGCAGCCAAGTCCTTAGGACAGAGGTTTAACCTCTTAGCTGGAAGGCCTTACAGGGCTAAAGGAGCTCCATCTGCCCGGGCTTGGAATCAGAGTTGTCCCTCTCCTAGGATGACTGCCAGAAGGCTAAGAGCTCATCCTACCCATGCAAGGATTCTAGGAACATGGGTATCACTCCCCACACTTTCCCGTGGACAATGAGTTTAATGCTCCCTCTGCTGTGAGCACAGTTATGGCACCAGGGGCCACGGGAGACCACAAGGGATTTTCAGACTGTGCCTGACAATCCCTTGTAGTTCCTTTTGTATTGTGAGTGGCTAAAATGGGATAATTTAATCTAGGCATCTGCCTGATATAGAATATTTAGATTATCAATACCTAACTACGCTGCAGTAGGCAAGCTGTTGTCACAGAGATCCTGTCTTCTCCAACAGCACAGAACATAGCAAAGGTCACAGATGAGAAGACAGAGGAGGTTGATTATGTCTTGGCCACAAGTTTAACCCATCACCTGTCCTTCATTTGTACTTATGTAAAGTGAGCTTGAAAATGTCTATTGAGTTGTCATGTTCTAGCTGGGTTCTGGTAGAAATCTCTATGGTGGTGTTGCTCTGCTTTCCCAAGCAAGTTGGGCTGAGCTCTGAAGCACTAGAGCTCTCAAGCAGAATGCAAAATTGCTTTCACTACAAGCTGATTATGCATTTCAGCAATAAGGAGATCAGGCCTTAAAGAGAAGACTGTCTTCCTGTAAGATTTAGTCTATAGAAATATAAAATCCTTGTAGGTTGGGTTCACACTGTATCAAAAACACCACAGGGTGGAGACAGATTTCACATAATGAACAGCTAAAGCTAAGTCCAAAGGAGCAATGAATGATGCACAGGTTCAAATAATGCATTTGGTCTAGAGGGGGAAACAAATCTTTTTATTCCGCATCTTTAAACACATGAATAGGCTCTCAGTGTTTCTAGAGAGCATGCAGTACACACAACTTCCAGAAACATTAAGGATACATTTTAAATTGAAGACTAAATTCGAGTGAAAGTTCTCTGTAATTTTTTGCTGCTGTTTTATGGTTTGTGGTGTAAGGATCATATAACTGGTGTCAGAAACCTGTGTATTTTTGGTATATGTCTATCAGAACAGGGTGTTGAAACAGTAAATACTCTTTTTTATACAATTGTTATACACCCCCTCCAATGAGTTCAATATTATATAGCAGGAAATATGGCAAGGCACATATCTTCTTTTTAAGCAGAATGCCTTGGGTTGTTTTGTTTTGTTTTTTGTAAAACTGAAACCATACAAATGTAGCAGCATTGATACAGCAGTGTGTAGTGGCATCCTGCTCTTCACAGATTGTAACATGTATTCTGCCTTAGCTTTGCCTAGTCTTACGGTGAATTGTTCTGCAAAACTATTGGGATAGCTAAAAAGCCCAATCCTCTAGTGTGATTAAGGCAAGTTTAGTGCAAGACAAGATGTGTACAAGATGGCCCTTGTGCACACCCAGTCCTGGGCTATCAGCCATGGGGCTTATCTCTGGAATAAATTAAGGAAGCCCAAGGGCTGCAGTAATTTCCAGCAGCTGTTGTTGGCCTCAGGCTCTCTTCCTGAATCTGAGGCTCACTAGAAAATAGCAGGCCCTCAGCAGCAATTCCTGCCTTGGTTGTAAGGGAGGGATCGGTAGCTGCACAACAAAACTGTTTCATGTGCATGGTGCTGCCTGGAGAATAAACTGTAACCTCACCTAGTCCAAAAAATGCTCTGAGGCAACACTTACCACTTAATAGTTTCTTGCTTAGCGATTGGATGTAGCAGAGCTGCTTGAAACCTTTTGTGAGCGTTGACTGAGCTCATTTGGCACTGTGGGGTTTGCATCATCAAGCTGGGGAGCACCCAAAACCTCTAGGCAGATGGAATTATACAGCACCTCCTGAAGGTGGAGGTGACTGGCCTGCTGGGGCCCAGCTGTTCATAGTGTTAAGCAAGTAAAAGCTGTTACATTTCTGTCATGACTTTTGTTCAGATTTTATTATTATTATTATTTTTATACTAGAAGTCCTTAATGCTATTTAAAGAAGTCAAATTGGCTATGTTTGCATTCTCTGTTAAACAAAAAACTGCTCCCCTTTCAGGATGTTCAAAATCCTTTCCTATGTGTATTAGTGCACTATGCACAGGTGCATAGTCCAATCCATACTAGGGCTTTAGGGATGAGACTACGAAAATTAAAATGATGCAGAACTTGAAACCTTGTGCCGAAGGGACAAATGTCTTCAGTGTCCTCATCTACTATATTATTGAGACAGGAGAGCCCCAAGACATGACTTTGGCTTCATGTGTGCATGCAAGACATCAGGCACTCTTATTGCTATTACATGAAGTATATTTGCATTGCATTTTTCATAGGCTGTCTTGTAGTACTGAATTTGACATGCTGTAGGCAGGCTTACATCACTGGCAATCCCAACACTGAATGGCAAAAGGAATGGCAAGATAAAATGGATACACTAAGAGAAAATATGTCATCTACTGAAATAATTGAAATACATACACTGTATGTGTATGGCGAGGCTTCACGAATGAAGCTCCAGGGAGGGCTCCACCCACGCTCCTCCTCAGCGCCTTTTCCAAGCGCGCTGATAAAAAGAGGATAGCAGATAGCACCCTCCAGCCTGCACTAGGGATTTTTTTAGGTGAGACACAGCATGTGCAGAGCTGGACCCACCCTTTAGTCCTAAAGTTCATCTGCCAGGGCCTAGCAAGCTTGGATGCTGGCAGCCAAGTCCTTAGGATGGAGGTTTTATTAGAGTGTCCTTCTCTTAGATGGAAGGCCCTACAGGGCTAAACGAGCTCCATCTGCCCGGGTTTGGAATCAGAGTTGTCCTTCTCCTAGGATGACTGCCAGAAGGCTAATGAGCTCATCCTACCCATCCAAGGATTCTAGGAACATGGGTATCACTCCCCACACTTTCCCATGGGCAATGAGTTTAATGCTCCCTCTGCTGTGGGCACAGTTATCACACCAGGGGCCACAGGAGACCCCAAGGGATTTTCAGACTGTGCCTAATACACTGTATATTTGGTTGCTATTACCACTTCATTTTTCTAGTGCTCTGGAGTAATAGCGTTTAGACACTCAGGTATGTCTTGGAAATCTGAACTCCATACAGAAGAGCTTAGCCCTTTCATGCATTAGTCTGCTTCACCTAATATGGCTAGATGACTTTTTTGAAAATGATGGTTGTCAATTAACGTAGTTTGATTATTGCAGGACACTTGTTCTCTTTCAGTCTCTGAAGTTCCTGGATGATGTAAATGTAGTGAGGCCTTCTGAACCTACCTGAGCTTCAGGCCCCAAACAACTATCATTGTTGTACCCATGTAGATGATATATCACTGTAACTTTCAAGTACAGACATTGGTGGAATTCGTGATATATTTCTTCCCACCTATGAAAGTGCACCAGGATAAGTTCCTGAAGGCAGCTACTAAAGTTTGTTAACTGTACTTAAAACCCAAGGAAGTATAGTGTCCTGCCATTTTTTCCTTTACGATTATTGATTGTATCCATTTATTCTCAGAATTACTCAGTCCTCCTTCTCATGCCCAAAACTTTAGCTTTCTAGCACATATTTTACTTTCACCAAATATCAAAACCATCTTTGGTTTTGTTTTTCATCTAATATTGTAGAAATGTTTTTTCTTCCATGTCTCAGTGTTTTATTATTAACAAGTGATTGGAATAATTTATTTATGGCTTAGTAAATTTAAATTCTTTAAATTGGAAGGTTTAATTTACATAATGAAATAGTTATGAGAAGGGTGTTTCCAAGGCTGTCTTGAGCTCATCAAAGTATTGAACAACACTGTGATGGTGGGGGGAGGAAAGGCATTTTTTATTAGCATCCTTCCATATTCCATGCACATGTTAATGGTGTTTATTACAAATCATACGTACCTGTGTTTTAAATGGCAGAGAGTGTGGTATCACCTTCAAGCAGGAGATGGGAGAGTAACTGTACCGTTATGATACTTTCTATTTTTTAAGCAGATTCACCAAAAGGCCCTCACCCATCTGCAGGCATGAACGGAAATGTGCAGCATCCCACCAGCACTGGGCAGCAGCAGGTCTCTGCCATACCCTCTCCAAGTGCCAGCAAGCCTTGGCGCAGCAAATCCATGAATGTCAAACACAGCGCGACCTCTACCATGTTGTCTGTGAAGCAGCCTAGCCCCGCAACTTCCCCTACTCCATCTTCAGACAGGCTCAAACCACCTCCTTCTGAAGGCATGAAGCCCCCTTCATCTGGACAAAAATCTATGCTGGAAAAATTCAAGCTAGTTAATGCTAGGACTGCTCTCAGACCTCCTTTGTCACTGATGTCAGGACCCAGTGACAGTGGGAGAGAGGATGATACCTTTTCCGAGTGCGGTGAAATAGATGTTGTGAGCAGTGGGGTGAACAGCAGCGGCTCCACAAGTAGCAGTCCTAAAGTATCACCGAAGTTAACCCCTCCAAAAGCTGGAAGCAAAAATCTCAGCAATAAAAAGTCTTTGCTACAGCCAAAGGACAAAGAGGAAAAGAACAGGGACAAAAACAAAGTTTGCACTGAGAAAACAGTCAAGGAAGAGAAGGACCAGGTCACTGAAACATCTACAAAGAAGACCTCAAAAATTGCAAGCTTAATCCCAAAGGGAAGCAAGACAACAGCAACCAAGAAGGAAAGCTTAATACCATCTTCTAGTGGGATCCCAAAACCTGGATCAAAGATGCCAACAGCAAAGCAAGGCACTTCATCCACATGCACAGGAAGTAAGGAGGTTGAAAAACTGAGGACTACAAAAGGAAACCAGTCCCATTCAACACCAAAATCTCAACTTAGTGAGAAAACTTCTCCTTCCTCTGGTCTTGCTTCTTCTGAAGGGAAAGAACCAAGTGCAGCTCTCACCCCGGGGTCCTCTGCAGCTCTGTCAGGCTCGATGACTGCAAGCAGTGGCCAAGGTACAGGAACTGGTGTCGTCCAGCTTCCTCAGCAGCAGCAATACAGTCACCCCAACACTGCCACAGTAGCTCCTTTCATTTATAGGTAAGGTCATGGAAGGAAATTTGTTTTGTGTTAGCATTTAGGAAAGAGCTAAAATGGATAGAGTACTGGTGGATTGCACTGTTACATTTCTTCTCTCAGTTTCTGTCACAGCATTGTGCACGTTTTTCTCATATTATTTTTTTTTATTTAATGTTACTGTATGAACAATTTCTTCCAACAACTCTGAGTCTTTGCCTTGTACAAAAGCAATCCATTGTAAATATTTGCCATTTAAAATTCAGGGTGTTTTGATTAGAAATATAAATCACATTACACATTCCCAGTGCTGCTTTTGAAAGGTCATGGCTGAGTCAGATTTCTAGTGCGAATATTCTCGTTTGCAGTTTAAGAACCTCAACTTTTATTTGCTGATGTTCAATAACATTTGCTTAAAATACACTATTCTCTTAAAAAAATCCTAAAATAAACTGCTGATGTATGTAATAGTACTAGTAGGATATTAGAGGAAAAACCATACACAAACTTTTTCAAGTACTCAAAAATATTTCAACATTTTGGACAGAGAAAAAATGTTGCTGTTTGCAGGTCCTTTTCCTGTTTCTTTTTGTACATGAACTAGGTATAGATTAATTCCACAGAGGTAGTTAATTTTTACAGGTAATACAAACTCTTTGGATGGCTGAGGCTTTGCAATAGGTGAATGAACAGTGAAATGTATCAACCTTTGAATTTACTTTGCTGTGTGATAGAATAACCAAAGAGAAGCAGCGAGATTTCATTGTTACACAGCCCAGAAGAAAAAGTGTAGAAAGACTGGCAGGCTAGCCTGAGTAATGATTTCAGATGGCAGCTGTTGAAGGGCTTTAGCTACAGTTGTGAGTAAACTTAACATCTGATAAAATGGCAAATACGTTATTAACCAAAATATACTGTCAGTTTTTATTAGCAGCTAGATAATCTTGGCTAAAGATTCAAGAGATGCTGAAGTAGGCTCTGAAGGAGTATATATCATTACACAGAAGTAAACATAGCTTCAAAATCAATCAAAATGTGTGATAAGTTAATTCTGAACAAAAGCAGTTCAGAAAATTATATGGGAGGGGAAAAAGATATTTTATAGGTTATTTTCTAATAGGCAGTGGGCAGCCTCTTGAGTTTCAGTTAAATGTGTCAGTGAATGTGCTTAATATGCATGTTTCTTTACAACTTTCTGGAATAGCCTCAATGATAGAGATGATTTGCAGCTTAGTGCATTGGATGCCCTACATATGTGTGTATGCGTATATAAGGAGAGAGAAAAAGAAGCTATGCTTTTCCTTCAGATGCATGTGCTATTTAATGGCAATTTTACTGCATATTGATGCTATTTCATTGCATGGGGGAGATATCTTAACTTTTAAGTTTCATCATGAAGCAAAATGTATTTTGCATTTTAAAGAGTGATAGAAGCAGGCATCTTCCACTAAAATTCGGTATTAATAATCAACTGTTTGCTTCAAACAAACAGCAAAGGAGACTGTATTTGAAGTTAAATCTCGCATGAAAATGGAATTCTTAGAGGCAAAGTCTGATCTCAGAATGCCATAAACCCAGAGTAATAGACTGACTTTGATGAGGTTACTTCAATGTATAAGTCTGTAACTGAGAGCAGAATCTGACCCCCAAAGTACACAGTAACTACATTCCTTTCAATTCTCAAGGGCTTTGCAATAGTGCAAAGTGATTTCATAGAAGAATATCAGTATAGCCAAGGATAAAATATCCAAATTTCTCAGGTCAGCATATTTATTTTTGTGGACATATGGGAAGTGGAAATGTGCATGAAGCTGGGGTACTGTATTTACATTTTCTTGCTGATTTCTGAGCAGTTACCACAGTTAATACACAGGATTTTCAGGTGCTGGAATACCTTCATAGATGAATGACTTAGTAAACAATAGACTTACAGAATCATAGAATCTCCTCCTCTCTCTGCATGGGACAACTCAAAAAATTACACTATGTGCCTGAGAGTAATGTTCAAATGCTTCTTGAATTCTCTCAGACTTGAGCCATGTCTACTTCCCCGGGGAAGTGCTCCAGTATTCCAGTGCTCCACCACCCTCTGAGTGAAGAACCTTTTCCTAATATCTAACCTAAGCCTCCCCTGGCAGAGCTTCACACCATTCCCTCAGGTCCTATTGCTGGTCACCAGAGAGAAGGAATCAGCTCCTGCCCCTCCACTTCCCTCATCAGGAAGCTGTAGACCAAGATGAGGTCTCCCCTCAGTCTCCTCTTCCCCAGGCTGAACAAACCAAGTATCTTCAGGAGCTCTTCTTACAACTTCCCCTCCAGACACTTCACCATGTTCTTGGCCCTCCTCTGGACGCTCTTCAAGAGCTTCATGGTCCCTTGGGACCTCTGTCTGGGTGGTTGCATCTGTTCTTGCAACTGAAAGGGCTATAAGAGTTACTATCCAGACTAACAGTTTTTTGGTTTGGGGTTGTTTTTTTTAAAAGTTAGAAGGAATGTCTAGGTTCTATGAGTTTGTGCTGCAGTCCTTCTGCAATATATTGCAATACACTGTGTGATCGGTTTAGGCTGCTAGCACAAGGATAAGCCTGTTTTGTTGCTGATACCTGCAGATATCTTCTATTTTGCAATGGTTGATTATTACCTAGGAGGATCACAGTATCCCAGTATGTCAGGGGCTGGAAGGGCCCTAGAAAGATCATCTAGTGCAACCCCCCTGCCAGAGCAGGAGCACCTAGACCAGGTCACACAGCAATGTGTCCAGGCAGCTCTGCAATGGCTCCAGACAAGGAGACTCCACAGCCTCCTGGGCAGCCTGCTCCAGTGCTCCCTCACCCTTACTGTAAAGAAGTTCCTCATCGTGTTAATGCTAAACCTCCTGTGATCCAACTTGCTCCCATTCCCTCTTGTCCTAACATTGGTGATTGTTGTGACCCAGGTGCAGGACCCTGCACTTGGTCTTGTTGAAGCTCCTGAGGTTCACCTGGGCCCACCTCTCCAGCTTGTCCAGGTCCTTCTGGATGACACCCTGCCTGTAGAACTCTGAGTAAAAGTATTCCACAGAGTTCCTTTGAGCCGGGCATGTATTTTTCTTAAGCTGGGAATGCAATGCTATAACAATTATCAACATCCATGTTTTCAAGGAGTTATGTATTTTTATTCATGGACAGTAGACAGAAAATAATGTTTCACTAGGAAGTTCTGAAATGATACATTGCTTATTCAGCTTTGCACTCTTGGTGCTTTGTCCTATCTGATACCACACTGTGTTTTTATGCCTCTCAAACACCATGGTATGGAAATACATATGGGATTATTAGTTCTTTTCAAAGACTAGCAATAGCAGTCAGAGTTGCCTTTGAGATAATTCAAATGTCTATAATTTAAGTTTTTCTATCCTCCTCAGCAAGTGAGTATTTTTAAATGCAGTTACAAATGTGGTATTTACAGCCCTCTATTTACCTTCTGAAGTTGACTGCAGGGTCTAATTGATGTAAGAAAGGCTGAAGCTATGGATTTAGTAATTTAGATACCAGAAAGTTTGGTAAGAGCGATACATCAGGAAAAACAACTAAAAGGAAGGTGTAAGAGATTGTATAGTTAAGTTATACCAGCCACCACTTTAAATTACACAGTTTTCTACATAGACAGAATTGGAGGAAGACAGAGATTGTGCCATCTGCCAGAGTCCCTTAGACTTGTATTGAAATTGGCCATAGAATTATGTTATCTTCCTAACTGTGCTTAAATTTCAGGTGGGAAGAGTAATACAGAAGTTTAGGGCAGCAAATACAAGGAAAAAAAAGAGGCATTACTGAAAGCAGAAAATGAATTCTCCTAAAATCTTAGCAAAAGAAGAACAGGTTAATTGCTCAGTATATGGAGTTATCTTTCCTACACATTGCTGAAATGTGTAATATAACCCATAATTTCAAACATTTTATTGGACAGAGAAGAACCTGTTTTATTCAGTTGTTGCTTTGGGTTTTTTTTGTGAGCCAAATTGTGTAAGTTTGTGTTATTTCTGTAAAATGTGAAATGTAACTAGTAGTCCCAGGAGTAACACTAATGTCACCTCACTGTATGGGGCAAATCCCCAGCTGATGCAAATCATCATGAACTTATGTGAACTATGTGACATGTTGGCAATTACTGTTTGTTGTGGAGATAATCAAACACTAAAGGAATATTTCAATAGGGGAACATTGAGTTGTAACTGGACACATATACTGCAGTTTAGTTTTACTGATTCCTCCAGTAACTGCTGTAGAAGGTTAGTGGGTCTCTTTTAAGTGGCTGGAATAGAGAATCTGAATTTCCTAAATCCCAGAGGCTGTGGTGCCCAGGAATTGCTTATTGCCTGAAGTGCCAAAAGTATAGAAACTGCTGCAGAGAATTAGTTGACCACTCATCATCCTGAGCTGCACTTCTATGTTGTGCATCGCTTGAATTTCAGTTCTTCAGTTAAACTTGTGATTTAATGATAGTGACATCTGGAATAAGTTTCAGCCCTGTCTGAATTGCAGCCTTGCAGAGATACTTCTACAGTGTCAATGCTGGACTACAAAAACTAGTTTGGCACTCCTTTTGCACCGGAGAATAGGAAACTAGTAACTTCAGTTAACTAGTAAGTTGCTGTAAAGATGGGGCTGGACTCTTCTCTGAAATGCAGAGTGAAGGATTAAGAGGTAACAGATGCAAGTTACAGCAGGGGAGATGCTGATTAGAAGTTAGAAAAAAAAAAAAATTACCCTGAGAGTGATGCAACACTGGAGCAGGCTGCCCAAAAAGTATCACAGTATCCCAGTATGTCAGGGGTTGGAAGGGCCCTAGAAAGATCATCTAGTGCAAACCCCCTGCCAGAGCAGGATCACCTAGACCAGCTCACACAGCAATGTGTCCAGGCAGCTCTGCAATGTCTCCAGACAAGGAGACTCCACAGCCTCCTGGGCA
>VWZO01011172.1:273267-293213 GCA_013396975.1 Bucco capensis | reverse complement strand
ACTGATCCATGGGGTTGTTCCTTCCCAGATGCAGTACTTTACATTTACCCTTGTTAAATTTCATCAAGTTTCACACTGCCCATCTCTCTAGCCTGTCCAGGTCACACTGGATGGCAGCACAGCCTTCTGGGGTGCCAGCTATTCCTCCAAGCTTGGGATCTGTGAAAGCTCTGTCCTCAGACATGTTCAAGACCAAACCAAACTTGGCCCTGAGCAACTTGGTGTAACCAGACGTGGTTTGAGCAGGTCATTGGACCACATGGCATCTAGAACATCTTTCTGATCTAAATCACAGTATGATTCTGTGAGGCCTAAAGTGTTCACTAGATAGAGGCACAGAAAGGAAATACCAGTATAACAAATAAATATATTACCAGGTACTAAAATCTTCTTCCTATCTCCTTTCCTATATGATGATTGAAACAATTCTATTACTAGACCATGGCTTCAAGGATGCATGAGAAGCCCGGAGCAGTGACAGATGAGAAGGAGGATATAATCTGGTTGTACCTCTGAAAGTGCAGTGAAATTCAATTCCAACTACCTGTTCAGGATGTTTTTATACCGGCTTGGGGGGAAAAAAATGCTCTTCAAGGATACTGCAAACATGGTATTTGCAGGGTTTATTGAAGCCAGGAGTAGGGAGGTGATTGTCCCTCTGTACTCGGCACTGGTGAGGCCACACCTTGAGTACTGTGTTCAGTTCTGGGCACCTCGACACCAGAGAGATATGGAGGTGCTGGAGATAGTGCAGAGGAGGCAACAAAGCTGCTAAAGGGTATGGAGAACAAATCTTATGAAGAGCAATTGAAGGAGCTGGGACTGTTTAGTGTGAGGAAGAGGAGGCTAAGGGAGACCTCATCACTCTCTACAGCTACCCAAAAGGACATCATAGAGAGGTTGGTGCTGGTCTCTTCTCACAGGTAATTAGTGATAGAACAAGAGAGAATGGCTTCAAGCTGCAACAGGGTAGGTTTGGACTGGACATTAGGAAAAATTTTTAGCAGAAAGAGTGGTCAGACACTGGAATAAGCTGCCCAGGGAGGTGCTTGAGTCACCATCCCTGGATGCATTTAAGGCTTGTTGAGATGTGGTGTTGGGAGATATGGTTTAGGGGTGAACTTTGTAGAGTAGGGTTAATGGTTGGACTCGATGATCCCAAGGGTCTTTTCCAACCTGAATGATTCTGTGATTCTATTCTATGATTCTATGTCCAGTTTTAAGGACTAGAAGCTACTTCTAGTCACTGATTGTGGAGTTTAAATTAATTTCATAAATCAAGTTTTATTTTCAAGTAGTTAATCCCCACTCCTCCAATGGGAAGGTTCCTTCAGAAATTTACTTATTGCATTGCCAGAAATTGCTTACAACCCATCTGATAAGACTGCATCCATCCATTACTTTGTTACTATTGTCTTTTTAACTTAAAAAGTTGTTTTTCCTCTTCTTGATCGCTCTTTTTATCTATGTGAGAAAATAATCTCAGCTTCTTCCTTCTCTTTTGCAAGGTTAAACCAAATATTCTCCTTTCTTTTCAGAAGGGTTTCTTCTTCCCCATGAGCATCCTGGTAGCCCTTCCCAGCAGCTGTTCCTAATTTAACTCACGTCTTGAACATGGGTGATCAAAATGCTCGTAGTCCAGATGTGATCCTGCCAGTCTGTTACATTGCCAGTGATACACATCCAAAACAGCTGCACCTCAGAGAGAGATTGGAAAAAAACTCAGCATGATCATCTGATACATTTTGGAATGTCATGTAAAAACCTAACAGATTTTTGATGTTATCTGTGTTTATCAAAGGTTGACTATTTGGTTAGAGACAGGAAATGACTAACTGCATTAAAGAAAGTTTATTAAGTAGTGTTCCAAATTCTGTTCTTAATTATTTCTGTACAGGCTCATTTTAATCAAACTGAATGAGCCTGTGTAGGTGTAACTGAGAGCAGGATTTGTCCCATTAAGCAGGTTTGATACTCTTACAAGTAGTCCTGGCTAGGCTTCATGAACGAAGCTCCAGGGAGGGCTCCATCCATGCTCCTCCTCAGCGCCTTTTACAAGAGCACTGATAAAAAGAGGATAGCAGATAGCACCCTCGAGCCTGCACTAGGGATTTTTTTTAGGTGAGACACAGCATGTGCAGAGCTGGACCCACCCTTTAGTCCTAAGGTTCATCTGCCAGGGCCTAGCAAGCTTGGACGCTGGCAGCCAAGTCCTTAGGATGGAGGTTTAAGCTCTTAGCTGGAAGGCCTTACAGGGCTAAACGAGCTCCATCTGCCCAGGTTTGGAATCAGAGTTGTCCTTCTGCTAGGATGACTGCCAGAAGGCTAATGAGCTCATCCTACCCATCCAAGGATTCTAGGAACATGGGTATCACTCCCCACACTTTCCCGTGGGCAATGAGTTTAATGTTCCCTCTGCTGTGGGCACAGTTATGGCACCAGGGGCCACAGGACACCACAAGGCATTTTCAGACTGTGCCTACTCTTACAAGTAGGTAGCATGTAACTCAGCATGCTAGGGATAAGTATATTCTCTGATTGCTGTGATTAAAATAGAAAACAGATTGTCCTGTTTTCATGATGGTTGCCTAAATTAACCTGCACTGCAGATACACAGCACTGGAAGAAGTATCAACAGGATTGCTTTGACTAAACTGAATTTCCTTTCACTTTCCTTGATATCAAGAGAGATGCAAGAATTTAGGGGTTGGTTTGTTTGTTTTTTCTTTTAAGACAGTGGGCTGTGAATGGATGTAGGATTAGGGGCCATTCAGTAAAGACAATGTGTAAGGTTAATGAGAAGATCTTTTAAACTGCTGTTTGCTTGCATTGAGCTTAATCTGTGCTGCAGTCCTGCAGAGATTATATAGAAGACAAATCTCACAATATCACCTTCCTTTTTTTTCTAGGAAAAAAAATAGAATGGCTAAGCTAAGTAAAGCAGCATCTACATGCTTGGTGAAATGTATCACAACCTGTGACAGGCCTAGAGCAAACCAGCTTGAAGTTTGAGGCACCCAGTCGATACCTGGACCTCCTTGTTTCTGAAGAGCTGAGGCTCTTTCATGGTTTTGATTGGAAGTCTTCTACCTCTAGACCATTCTCAGTCCATCTAGGTTAAGCTCAACTCCAGAAAAAGAAGAGCCTTGGCCATCTTGCACCAAAAGGCAACACTACTCTGGAAGTACTGGCGGCTGCCAACCCAGAGGAGACCTGGTGGGAGAAGAGCTCTTGATGAGAGCCCCATTCCCACATTTCTCCTTAGGGTACCTCCATCACAATTTCCCAAGAGCTAGGCAGGTGCCTTTTGGCCTGCCACGTCCACAATAAATAACCAGTTTTCTCAAGTAAGCAGAACTTAGACTGCTGCAAAATCCTTAGTCTTTTATGGATTTTCTGTTGTTACTTCAGAAAATGAAGAGTCACTGATGTTTTTACCAGTTTAAATATAAAAACGCTGAATGAAATCAGTGTAACAGTTTTTATTGTTTGTTTTGATAGCAAATCAGATTTATTTTACATTATATTTAAACTTTCAAGGTTCAAGTAAAATAAAAGGGACATTTCATGCTTAGATCTTTTATTTCAGGCTGCCTAAGAATTTAAGAAAGCACTTCGTATTTACGTTTGGTTTATGTTTCCATGATTTTCTTTCTACAAATTATTAATGTTATATGATCTTTGCTATTCTTCAAAGCTTAGATTCTAATGCCATCTTATGTCCCAGAAGCTGGGATTTGTGTTGCAATTAATCCCACTGCTCAAATTCTAAATTTTGGAATGGGAGTTTTTGCAAGGATCTCACTCACAGTGTTTTTCAAGTTATCTTCCTGGTTATAGCTGCATCAAATTTTTGAAAATAGAAATGAAGCCAACACTGAAGAAATGAAATGTGNAGCTCCATGTCCTTTCTGTATTGAGGGCTTTAATTGGTATTTGGTGTATGTGACTTGAATAAGCAAAGTTGCGAACAAATGAAAACTCGTGTTCATTGTTAACAGATTCACTCATCATGCTGAAGTTTACGTAGTTGCTATCAGTCACTCATTAGTTGTTTATACTCTTACAGAGAGCTCCAGTCCTTTTAATGTAAGTATCTGTGTTCCTGTACAGTCAGTGCAGAGTTTTGTGTTCATCTGCATTACTGTATGGGCAATAGTCACAGACACAGAGCAACCTAGATCATTGAAGTTCTGTTTTATCTCTCCCCATTCACTAGATGAAGAATTGGTGAAAATGTTGGATATTCGTGACTGATCAGGTTCACAGAATCACAGAACAGTTCAAGTTGGAAGGGACCCAGGGAGGTGGTTGAGGCCCCATCCTAGAGGTATTCAAGGTGAGGCTTGCCAGGGCTCTGAGCAACCTGATCTAGTTGGGGATGTCCCTGCCCACTGCAGGGGGGTTGGACTAGATGACCTCCAGAGGTCCCTTCCAACCCAAATGATTCTGTGGTTCTGTGACCCATAAAGATCCTCGAGTCCAGCTCCTGGTCCTGTCCTTGTCTTACGATAAATATCCAGATAAACACAAATGGATCCCTTCAGTCCTCTCTTAGAAGACAGTTTACATATAAGGCTCTTAGTCACTCAGAAAAAAGGTTTGCATCACCCTTCTGGCTTGATGCAGTGACTGTTAGTTGAACAGTTGTACAGTCAGGAGTACAATGCCATGCAGTCAGAAGGAGAATGGGCAAATGGGTGTCTTTTTGTCTCTAACCAGAGACATTTTGTGAAGAATGCTAGGTATACTTGAACTGCACCCACCTAGCTGGATGTTTTTTCTACAAGATCAACAACAACCTATCCTTTCCCAGTGTTCATCTTAATGATCTCCAGCCTTTCTCTGGCTCCAGCCCAAGTAGCTCCATGATTTAAGTTTAACAAAAAGAGAGCAGACCACTCCAAATGCCTTTACCATTATTATAAGTGCCTTTTCCTGAGATGTCTTTTGGGGCTGATGGTTTGCCCTGGAGTAATCCAGCNTGGCACCAGGGGCCACAGGAGACCACAAGAGATTTTCAGACTGTGCCTGAACCCAGCCAGGAGTGCTCATGAGCATTCATGGCTTCTCAAAGTGGCTTTCAGTGAAAGTAGAAATAACGCCGCCATTCATTTTCATGACTTGAAGCAATATGGGAAAGCAGGTAGAACTGTGGAATTTCAGTGTGTGTTCACTGGGGAGGGATGAAGTGGGCTTTTTATTGCTTAAGATGCTGTCCTCAAGCACCAAATGCAAAATTACATTCAAGTTTAGTAGGACAGTTAAGTTTGCAGCATGCGCTGAGCTTGTGTTCCCAGTAGCATGTGACAGAAATAGTAGACAAGAACCAAAAAGAGGTCTTTATAAAGCAGTTGTCTACTTCCAACATTGCAAAAGTACAGAAATTGGTACGAAAAACAGCGTATCACATCAGACATCACTTAGATTTCTATTTCTGTGTAAGCAGAGCCAGCTAAATGATTCTAATCAGTGGATTCACCATGACAGTACTTGTGCTGTTGTACATGCATGTATATGCTCCCTCAGTTGCTGTCATGAATTCCTAAACAAATCCATTGAGTAACTTTGTAGAAAATGTTAACTGGAGTGTTATTTCATGAAATATATTGCCATAAAATTATTTTGAGAGATAAGTCACTGGTTTTATTAGTTATATCTATAAAATACACCTTCATCACACAGTTAAGTATTTGTGTTTAGTTTAGTTGGTTGCTGGTGAATTTTGAGAATTGAGCTATAGCCTGAGTGTGTGATTTATGTCAGGAAAGCTAGAAGAACTTAAGCTCTAAGTGAAGACCTTTTTCCATTTTATTTCAAAAAGTGACTAGTGTATATTTAGAAGTACTTTTTTACTGTATACAAATGTGGTATGTATTGCTGTTTAATAGCATCATAGTCCAACAGTTCCTGTGTAAGCTATATGCTAGAGCTGTTCCTTAAGAGACAATAATTGTGTGATCTATCTTCTATTGTATTCCATGTGTTTGTATATTTCTTTCTATGTATCATTATGCAACAGCAAATAACTGTATTCGACAAAGGGTACTCAATATAATTTTCCAATGATATCCACAGAAATACACATCAAAGAAAATATAAGCTGTTTATTAGCAATTTAAGAGAAAAACTTTTGTTATTCCATTTCCTCAGAATTACATAAGGGGTATTATCAAAATCTACACATAGATTTAAATATCTGGGCCAGATTTCCATTCCATTCTTGTATGTGCTTCTTCCCATACGACCTTTCTCACTTAATATTTCAGCAATTACAAGTTCTCATTTCCCCTATATGTGTGCAGGGTTGTGACTTAACCAGCTTAAATGGATTCTGCCTGTATCTAGTTGACACCCCTTGCAGAGGAAAAAGCTAGGAAACAGAATATCTCCAAATTTGCTGGCATTAACTCTGAGTTGTTCCTGAAGAAAGAGAGAGTTCCTACTTGCTTGTGAATTTATGTTAGCTGGAGTTAAACTAACACAGTAAGAATGCGATATTTGGTATTTTCACCATATAGTCGTACGATTCTAGATGGATTTGTGAGTAATATTTGTTTCCATTAATATAGGAGTAACAGATAATAATAATCCATCTTTCTTGATTTCAGAACTCTCTCAGAAAATGATAGTACCTCTTTACCACCTGCTGACTCCTGCACCAGTCCTACTAAAATGGATTTGTCGTTCAGTAAGACTGCCAAACAGTGCCTAGAAGAGATATCTGGTGAGTAACAATGTCAGGAGAAGCCTGTAAACTTCTTTATTTACATCTCTTTCTTTTGCAGTGCGTTGAAGTAGTACTTCTGACCTTTATTCATGAGTAATATTAAATATGCAGAAAATTTGGGTCAAGCACGGTTAGTGCTTCAAATGCACAGTTCTCTTATCTGAACTGGCTCCTTCTGATCAAATATCCTCTTCATTATTTTGCAGAATCTGGACTTTCACAGGCCAGGGTTTGAAGTCATTATTATTTTTCAGTCATACTTAATGTTCCAAGAGAAGCGGTGGAAAACTGGCAGAAAGTTTGACACTGTGGCATTTCAGATCATTAAATTAAATTATAACGCCAGGGTTGAGACATAAAGTACATAAGATATATTTTGCTATTAAGAATTAATCTATAGTCAGAAAACAAGTCCTTACTATTGTATCTAAATTTTAAGCTACTGCTAGAACTAAGTTGATAAAGGTTGTGTTCTGGAACTCCTGGTAAACCTGGAGTAAAGACCTTATCAGGTTACAAATTCGAGGTGTTTTGTTGGTTTTGCTTGTTGGGTTTTTTTTGTTGGAACAATACATTTGAAGTCAACTGAACCAGGTTGATTCACATCAGCCCAGGATCTAGCTGTAACTCGTGCCTATAGATGCAAAAAGCAAAGTGTGTGCCAGTTGACTTTCTCATCAGGACTGCAGTGCGCTGCAAGGTTGTGTGGGAGTGCTTTTGAAGGGACTCCTTGCCAGAGCTCTTCTGATGAGCTTTGAGGGTTTTTTTGGTTGTTGATGTTGGTTTGGTTTTTTTCATCAGCATCCTTGCTTTTTTTTTTTCTTCAAGAAAATAAAAGGTGAAATCCTGCACCACTGGATTCACCTGTGATTTTACCCTTTTACACCACATTTTTAACATTCAGATGGATTTATAACTAGTCATGTGGTTCTTTTTACACAGTATATAACTCAAAGTAGTAATTGACATGAGTCTAAAGTTAATCCTCCACCAGAAGGGAAATCAGATGCTCAAGCTCTGTGGCCTGCCTTAGCATTTAGCTGACTCATACTGAAGCTGAGGTTTTGTCCTGGTTTGTCTCAGTCCCTTTGGAAGTTTTCTGGGTGTTAACAGCCCTTACTTGCACAGCTAGCTTTTGTGATAAATATGTCAGCCTGAAACAAGAGGAAATGTTCCCTGGAGGTGGTGCATGCCTTTTAAAATTAAAATGAAAAAATATTCTCAATTAATCCAGAAATCAGACTCATTGGTATGCAAGTATAAAGAGTATAAATGAAACACACGAATCAAAATATGATTCAAGGAATTAACCATAGAGATGCTAAAAAAATATATCAATTCAGTAGCTGCTGAATGATCAAAAGAGATATCATGTCTCCTGGCCTTTTACTGTTCTGAACAGAAATGGAACAGCATCAAAAAGAAGAAAATAACATAAAGGGCACTAGATAGCAGAGATATTTCTAATCTGATTTTTCAGACTCTAGTATTAGCAGATGACTGACATAATTGGCAGCAAAGCAGAACCACTGGGAAAATGTGGACAATGGTTTGTCGTATACAGAGGAAAACAGATGTATGTCACCAATAATTGGCTGTTAGCAGCAAAAAGAGGGAAAGGGTCAAGTACTGCATTTGCTGAATAAATTATTATCTGCATTGGTTAACTATCACCAAGTCACTGGTGATTATGTGATTGGTGAACCTGCATGGAAAAAAACTTCATGTGGTGGCTATTTAGGGGAGTATTCTATGGTGATATTGGTTGAGAAAGGGCACTTAAAGTCTACTACTGAGGAGTGTTTTTTTCCTGGTATGATCAAGGGATTATACAAGTAGCAGCAAGGAGATATGCAATAGGTTACTTCCTCGATCTGTTTGTTCACTTCTGTTTAGAATATTAAGAGGTGAATCCAGAGTTTCTATTACTTTTTCTCCCTGAAATCTTCAATTGATGCTATGGATGGGAATCACCTTGATATTACCTCAAGCTTCTTTTGTGACTTTGTATCCAGACACACCAGCACAGTGTATTAGTACACAGTGAGAATCAACCAGGATCATACAAGGAACTGAGTTTCTGTGGAAAACACTTAGCAGCTTGTAGGAGAGTATGTTCATAAAGTGCTGTTCCACCTGTATTGTGTTTCTACTTTTGGTGGAAAATATTTGCTACTAAGGTTAACATGCTCTGGACTGAGATTTTTTAGCCCATATCATTGATTCTCTGCCTTCAGGATATTTGCACACTTGTGTTTGTTATTCATAGAGTCACAGATTCATTAAGGTTGTCTCTTGGCTGAAGATGACTGCTCCTGTAGCCAGCCAAGCAGATCATATAGAAATCCTGGTCCACTTAAGGGCAAAATCAACCAATCAATCTTAAACTAATGCTGTTAGCATGGCTGGTTCAAGGCTTCTCCACAATAGAAGCAAACCTTGAACATGGGAAAAGTAATTTAAAGAAGATTTAGGAGTGGTTGCTGTGGCACCATTCTCCTTGAGTAATTTCAGGATACCAAAAGCAAGCTAATTTCCTTGCTCTAGTGGTGGACAGTCATGACTCTCTTTTCTGNGGCGCTGAGGAGGAGCATGGATGGAGCCCTCCCTGGAGCTTCGTTTGCGAAGCCTAGCCAGGACGACTCAGCAAGGCAGTTCACATCCTTTTGCTACTATCTCAGCGCCATTGACATGGAAGTAGAGAGGGAGAGCAAGAAGCTGTAAGGGTAGTTTTACCTTCCTTTCTTCTAACGGAGCCAGTCACCTTTAAAACCTCCTGTCTTCCAGCTCAGAGCTAGTGAAAGGATGGGGCAAAGTGAGAGTGCAGGCTGCTTGCTCTGTGCTTGCTACTCTGCAAGCAATCACTTGGTTTTATTTGCACAGCCATGAAGTGACAATGGTGCTTGAAGGCAAGGGAGATGGTGAGGCTGCTCTAGGCTTGAATCAAAAAGTGTGGCCCTGACAAACTGAACAACCTCTTTATTTTCAGCTTGTCCCCATTAATCTGCTGCCCTAGGTAATTTCCCACATTGCTTTTGCCTAAAGCCAGTTCTGCCTCTCTGCAGAGCTACTGTAATCTGAGTTTCTCCACTGTTCCTCCATCTCTATTGGGAATTTGTTCCGGATGTGATCTGAAGCGCTTCAGACTTCTTTCCTACTTATTTTCCCCCCTCCGAATATTCTGCAGTTCAGTCAGAGCAGTTCCAGATGTTTCTATGGTACACATGTAGATCAGCAGTGCAACACATGCACGGCAGTTGTAAATCTTCCTGCACACCTTGGTTCCCCTCTGCATGCATGGTGCTAGTGGTACCTGCACACATACTGAATGAGTCCTATTTGTAGGCACGGATCACCTGTGCACTTGTTTTGCTGCATTCTGTATGCAGTAGATTCATTCCACATGTGGCACACAGATGTATAAACTTTGGTCCAGGAAATCCCAGACAGAAATCTGGGATTCCTAAATAAGGACTAGCTCTGCAGTTGTAAATAAACACTCTTTTTCACATGTATGTTATGTATCAGTTGCCTCAACAAGACTATTCAGTATCTGGACTAGATGATCTTTCTAAGTCCCTTTCAACCCCTAACATTCTATGATTCTATATTTCTGCAGAACAGGAGTACAACTTTATAGAGATGATCTAAAAATAAAAGAAAGAAAAGAAAAGATAGGCTCATAAAATTATCCAGTTTGGCTCTTGTTTTTCATGTTATGGCGAGGAACAAGTAGTTCAGGCTTTCATAACCAGTATTTCTACTTGTAGTAGCTATGACATTTATTAGTCTGTGCTGCAAGTTTCTTGAAGGAGTATGTCACTAAGTTAATTATTTAATAATCCATTGTAAACTGTACATGTCAATAAATACAAAGTATTATTTTATGAAACCACTGATAGTGTTTAGCTTTAACTAGAGTTTGCATGTTCAAAGAGCTTAATGAAAAGTTTTTGACTGAATAATTATTCATGAATTTACTAATTATGAAAAAATCTGAGGGATAAAGCAGAAACGAAAGAGTAATTTTAAGAGTTATAGGACAATATCAGTGACAGGATTAAGCATAAAACATTCAATTGTCAAGCTTTTATCATTGCTGTGCTTCATTGTCTACTCTCTGAAAGAAATAGATTATTAATAGGTTTGAAAATAGTTTACATTCTTTTTCAAGTAAACTTGGCTGAAGAGATTCATAATCATATGTATTTGCAAATCTAGTACATAATTCATTTGTATGGCTTAAAACATGCACTGAGACTTCAAAGAAAGTCTTGTCTGACAGCAAAATTTGTCCCTAGATTATTGGTTCTTAAAATATTTTTTTTAATTCCTGTTATGAAAGGGATGGAAAAATAAGGAACTATGTTACACTGGAGAAGTTACCTGTGCTGTTCTTGATTGAAATACATTCCCATGTGGTGGTTGTGCAGTACAGGGAATTACAAGGTAGTTGGGGAATAATGCTTTGTCATGACTTTTACTCTTCTCTTGTCTCGTTTACTGTCATCTTAGCTTAGAAAGATGTGTTTGGTTGTTGCTGTATTTCATCATTTTAAAAGAGAGGGCTGAACTTTGCAAGAGTATTTTTCAATAAATAAACCCGAGGATTTTCCACATTGCAATTTTATGTTTTGTTAAATGACACCCTGCAGAGAGGTATGGTAAAACAGAAGGATAAATTCAGTGTACTTTCTGCTGAACTATTGGTCCAAGATGTACCTTTGTATCTGCTGTATCTGAGGATGATCATGATGGCCTGTCTACCAAGTGAGGCAATGGGATTAACGGGAGAAGAGTTCATATAACCTTGTAATTTAGGGCTGTAGTGTAGTGTTTTTACACTTGAAGGCTGAATGAAGGTTGTGGGATTAGCTTCAGTACCTCCATACCCCAACATCTGACTGTTTTGTGGTTTTAATATACATAGAAAAGGAGATGACAGGTGGATGCTGGAGCTGCCAACTACCCTGAAATGGCTTTCACATAGTTGAGATGTCATTCCTATGCTCGGATTATGACTTGTATCCTGCTGTAGCTGGGCTGCAGTGAATAGCTCAAGCGGGAGAAGAAACAGGTCAGCAGAGATGCTGAGACCTACTGGGTTGCCCAGAACTCACCTGTAGCCCCACCAGAGATGCCTCCAACCTCGTGTGGTATGGCACCTATGGCCAGCAACGTACATGAGGTGTGCCATGGCTCTTTGAGTGAAGACTTTCCAGCCCCTGCTCTAAGTTTTTCTGCTCCCAGCTTCCCAGCTGGAAACAGGACTAAATATACCTGGCCTGTTCTGGCAGTCTTGTATCTAGTTTATTTATGCTCAGAGCTGAGTGGCCACACCATGCATTGCTTTTCTAGCAGAGGAATGCTTAGCACAAAGGGATATGCCCTGTCCACAGGGTTTACTGAGGCCAGCAGGAATCACTGTTACATATGACCAGGCATGTATGCTGTGAGCTTGGCATGGAGGCAGAGCAGGTCCATGCCTGCCTAAAGCTGAGGATGGAGACTAGACTGACTGTACCTTTTCATGCT
Source organism: Bucco capensis (assembly GCA_013396975.1). Taxonomy (NCBI): domain Eukaryota; kingdom Metazoa; phylum Chordata; class Aves; order Piciformes; family Bucconidae; genus Bucco; species Bucco capensis. Next base: position 280,948 of record VWZO01011172.1, on the reverse strand, counting down.
ACACAAACAGTGGGTTTGTGGGGAAGTTAATGTTCATTTATTTGGAGTATTGGGGAAGGATTCAGCCTTGCTGTTTATGGTAGGAAAAGACACTGTTCCCTTGATCCCACTGCATCACAGAGCCACATGGGCCCAAATCATTGTCCTTCTTCTCAATTTGAGACGTAGCAACTGAGAATACTGTACCAATTTGAGTATAAGTTGAGTTTTTAAAACTGTTGAGTGGGAAAAGAGTGAGATTGCCCTTCCTTTTGCAAATTCACGACAGTAAATACAGCCTTGTGAAGTCTTTCTAACAGTCTCAAGAGCTTGCTGATCTGTGCTGAACAGGCAGTTACAGTGTGTATGGCTGGGGGAGAGTGAGGGCAGTACTGGAGCTCTGCTTGCTCAGCCAGGGCCACATCAGCATCCCCACTGGTGTGCTGGGCTCTGCTGCAGACAGTCACCAGCACATTCATCTAAACTATTTAAGGGCCCATATGCCACTGCAGCTGGCACATCCTGGCAGTAAACACAGCAGTCTTATCTTTTATTTCCATGCTGAAGAAGTGGCAGGCATTTAATATTTGGAACAGTTTTGTACACATGCTGACAGGGCATTCTTCTTGTCTCCTCTTCCTTTGATTGTATGTGCTAGGTGAGGAGGGGAGTGGTATCTCCTCTTGTTATAAACCATGTCCTTCTAAGAATGTGTCGATGATTTAACATGGAAAAACATCATTGCTTGAGACTACTGATTTTTTTTCTAGATTGGTTCTGTTTATGAGGATTTCCTAGCAAAAAAATGTAGCCTCCCTTTAAAATTTCTGAGAAGTTTCTCCCATGTATTTTTTTCTTTACTTATATATAAAAGCTATAAACTGAGCTAGCAAAAGCAAGAAGTGCATGGAGGCTTCTGATAACACACATTTACTCAGAAAGGGAATGTGCAAACACTCTGTAATTCTTAGGGTGGCATTATTAAAGGTTACTTCCCTGCCAATGTTTCTCAGGTAGGGATTCCAGAGGACCATTTTTTCACACTAACAAAAGCAGTGTATTGATTTACAGTAATTTTTATTTCTGTACACTTCTACTTCATGTTTTATGAGATTAGTTGCCCCTGCATAAAAAGGTTTTGTTTAAAATAATAGAATACAATTCAGCTAGTTCTTTGTTCATCTGTCTGTCATTTCTGGGACTAGTATATTTTCCTTGTGAGAAAAGATAAATGTTTAAACCTAAGTCTTCTTTTTCTTTTGATAATGTATTGAAAACAACATTTAGAATTGATGAACTCAGTTCAGAGATAGTATTCAGTTGCATTATTAAAAAAACCCTAGATTTTCTTCAGAAGATTATAAAAAATGGTTTTATTACAGCTCTCTAATTCCATACTAGGCTCTAAATCTCACAGAGATGCAAACCAGGTATATTTTAAGAAGAAAGAAATTAAATATTTCCTTTTATAATCCTTACTGGCTAGGTATGATTTTTTTTTTTCTCTCTCTTTTTTTTTTTTTAGCTTCTTTACCGTCTTTTTTTTTTTTCCTTTTGAGCAGAAACTGCAAGATTGAAGGTTCATTTGCAAATTTGCTTGTATCTTCCTGCACAGGGAGTAGCAGTGATATGGAAGAAATAGTTTGTCATCCTTACCTTTTGGGGAGAAAAATTAGGATTTGTCTGTGAGCTAGGTCTGTTACTGTAGCATCCCATTCTGGTGAAGCTGTGTCTTGAAACCTGTGGCACTGTAAACTGGGCAGAGGCTTCTGTGTCTCCTCTTTAATTCACCAGGATGTTTGCTGCCATGGCAGCCAGCAGCATTCACTGCAGTAGCAGAGAAGAGTCATATATCCGGGAATGCAGGTTGAATACTAAAATGTAAGGAAGCTTGTGCAGAGCTTTGCTTCAGTGGTTAATTTTGGCTCTTGAGCTCTGACGTGGAGGCTGTACTTGCAGCTCTGTGTCAGCCCATCTAAAGTGAAAAGCCATGCACTGGGGTCGGTCACGATCTGGTGAGAGAGGAGGGAAAAAGCCTGAGACAGCATTTGTGCCTACTTTAGATTTCAGAAGGCAGCAGCTGTAGACAGAGATGCAGGCCGAGCGCTCCGATGAGACCGGTGATTGGATGGAGAGGGGAAAACATAGTTGGCTTTTGGGATTACTTCTGTGCTGGAGCAGAGTGTTTGATCAACTCTCTTCTGCTTGAAAGAAATCTAAGTGAAAATGACTGTAAGTACTGGAGATGAATGTGATGGGAGAGATGTGGCTTAGCAGAGACTGCAGCATAATTTTAAAGAAAATGACTGTGCCTGTCTAGTCCTTTACACTGCTTGTCTGAGCTGTGCTTTTCATTGCAAGAGCAGTGTGTGATACCTGGCATGTGCAGCCTGTGATGCTGGAGAGATCACCTCCCAGACCTCTCAGGAGGATTGAACTGCTGTCCTTCTTGGAAATATGAAATCTAACTGACGTGAAGCCCCCGTTGGAAAGATGCAGCGATCTACTGAACTGTCAGTGTTTAAAGGAAAGGAGTTTAGAAGAGGGTGTGTTCATCTTCAGAAGCAGAAATCTCTAACCAATCTCACACTCATCAGTGAAGGGGAGAAAAGACGATATTCATACAGGGAGAACTGGTTTGGAAACGCCTCCAAGTCCAGCCAGAGTTACCATCAGCGGGAGGCAGAAGCTGGGAACAGAGGCTCCCTTTCCAAGGCACTCTCCCAATCAGTGCACTCCCTCTGCCACTCCAGCCTCACTGCACCCCAAGTGTCTCAGGTGATACCACTGGCTGGAAGCAGGACATCCAGGAGGTCAGGAGACCGACACACAGGTGAAGGTTTTGAGATTGACAGTGAGGAAAGGGAAAAATCAGATGATGAAAATGTTTCCTGCACGTCTGATTTCCCCAGCAGGAACTGGGCAGAGGAGGAGGAAGGCTGCTTGCGTGAAGGGACAGCACATCTGGATGAAGATGTCATAATAACAATGCTGGGGGACCTAGAACAGGTCCTTTATACAGATATTTTAGGTAAGTTAACTTTGACTTGACATCAGGAAGGGCAGGAGGAGCCCCACGTGTTAGCACCTCTCTGCATGGAACAGATTTTTGATCTTGACAATGATTTCACAAGACAGAACTGGGTTTATTTGCAATAGTCTGCAAAAATATTGTCTAGCATTTTCTTCCTTTTCTGCTTGCTCTGACCGCTATAAACTGTGTAACATAAAAACGAATGTCTACATCACTTTTGAAGGGTGCATGGGCAGCAATAGCCTGTGAATAATTGAGCATACTTTGATTACTGTTTGCAGAAATAAAGTGAAACATTTAAGTGCTGTTATTTTACTAATAAATAGTTTAATTCTAATAATGTTTGTTCTTATGAATTCAAAATTAAAATCCTGAATCCAAGGTTTGGTCTAGACAGAAAACATCTCAGCCTATATTTGAACTGGCCCTCCAGTACTGCTTCCACCTTTTTCCCCACTGATAATTTCACCCCTATAGATAGAATTGTGAGTGCCAGGGTTTCATTTAGTTTGAATAACCAGTTTTGTTATGTGCATACCAGTGAGCATTTGAAGTCCTCAGCCACAGGTGCTTCAAAAGGCTTCTGTGTTACTGGCTTTACTTTTCATCTCTCAGCCCTTTATAAGAGTGCTCAAAGTGCTCATTTCCAAAGCTTTGTTCTTCAGCCAGTCAAATGGTTGAAGTGGCTGCTTGCTTTGCCAAGCTTATATAGCATGTATCTAGCCTGGAGTTTCTTTGCTGGTGGATATGTTAGCCCTGACAGTGTTTAAACATTCAGGATAGAATTTTTGCTATGTATATAATGTAAAAAGCTATCATCTCAAAGTAACAAACAAGAAATATCTTTTTATGCGTAGCTTTTATTATTAGATTATACCAGTACACTAAAAGGGGCTTCTCCTAAAGATAAGAGACTTGTTAGCAAGGAAAGCTGAGCTCTTTACCTGCCCCTGCTCCTCTTCAACAGTGTGTCACTGAGCAAATCCCTGTTCTTTTGTGAGCCTTAGTTTCCCCACTTGCAGAGTAAAACTGGTACTTTGTGAATAGAGTTAATATCTAAGAGTGGAAAATTCTCTGGGGATCTGCTTAATATTTGTAAATCCTTTTATGAAAATTAGACAATGAATGGAGTTATTTTTCTCCCATTTATCTGTTTTGGGTTGTAAATACATGTGCAGAAGTACTAAAATGATTATGAATAGCATTATTAAATGTGCAATTATGGGTAAGCTTTGGAACTGTGAAGGTGAACGTTTAACCTAGGTATTTAGTGATTTCTGTGAAATGTTTGTTTTGATTTCCTGTGTATGTATATCACACAATGGAAGAAATGAATGTGTCCTCTAGAAATTTACTGAGGGATTGGTGGTTCAATGGGGTCAACTGGGGTCAATCTTTTGGAATATTCATGTTTAACCTAAATGATCAAGCTACAAGTGATTTGAGCAGATTATATTTTATGAAGTCAGTAAAATATTTGCATCTGGCTTTCCTATAAGAGGAACACAATTCTAACAAAGTTTCAGGGCACCCTGGTTTTAGTTTGTCTAATCCCAGTCTCTCTATGTATGAAATTGAATGGCTTTTCTTCAGCATACTATCCCATCATGTGAGATAACAAGGCAGGGAATATTTCTGGTATGTTAGGTCATGAAAATATGGATAGATTTTATAACGGCAACGGGCTGTACTAAGAAGCAGCAAGGTGCCTGGAGGAGTCTGGGATCTCTTTGAACCTGTACAGTGTGTCCCNCTGCTGTGGGCACAGTTATGGCACCAGGGGCCACAGGAGACCCAAAGTGATTTTCAGACTGTGCCTAGTGTGTCCCAGTCCTGCTGCAATATGCACCATAGTGTCTGTTCTAGCAGACACGGGGTAGCTAGCTTTCAGACAAAACCACATATTTACCATCTCTATCGTCCTCTGTACAGGAGGAGGCTTCATGTAGATGGGGAGCCGCAGTGCTGTCCTGAAAATGTAGGTAATGTCAGATGCAAGTTAAATCTGAGGATGTTATACTCAGTGGTGAAATATTTCTCAGTCATCATGTGCAACTGTTTATACTTTCTGACTTGTCCATGCATGGAACAGCATAAGTGCATTGATTCAACCTTAAGAGAAGGATGGAAAGAAAACAGAACAATTAATTTAAAATACTTAATAGTTACATTTATGAGGATTTTGTATGTAGTACTATGTAGTATTTTAAGATCATAAAACTCCAGTTGTTTTTTAAATTATCCTTTGTGTCAATGAGATATCAAAAGAGATTAGACCTTAAACTTCACCTGAAAGTGAACTGTTCTTTTCTCTGAAAATGTATTTGGCACAGTTTGCCATATATATGTACCTTTATGTACCTCTTTTTTTTTTTTTTATTGCAATTTTACCTTAAGGCTTTGTTATTCTATTTATTGTACAAAATACATATTAAGAAAGACAGTTGCTGTCATTTTTGCTGCAAGAATTTGCAGTGTTAACATACAGCAGAGGACAACTGACAAGGATAAACAAAGAAACAAAGGGCAAAGTCACTGCAGATATGAATTATATTCAGTTCCTCAAATAAATATAAAGGCAAAATATTGCTTTGCCTTTAATTCTGCAGATTACACAGTTGAATTAGTCTTTCTGTGTATAACAGAATATTGTTATACACCAACAAGCTACTGTTTCACCTCTGGTTTGAGGCAGGGCAGGTAAGTAACAAGTCCTGGGTCTCCCCTATATAGGTGCTCCTGGAAGTGAATTTGAGTGCAATTTGTGGAGAGGGGAAAGCAAAAGGCAGCAACAGTGAGGAACTGAGTGCACCATAGGCTGCTGCCGGGGAACTGTTTGGGCTTTCAACAGCAGGTTCAATCTGACATGACTTCATGGTTTCCAGCTTAGCCTTGGCATGAGCCCTTTTGCCTCATAGGAATCTCCAGAACAGTGCAGAAACCTCTGCACCCCACTGTCAGTTCCATGGTGCCAACTCAGAGGTTTATGGAATAAAATAATTTATTTAAAGTGATAAAACAAACAAGGAAACACTAGGTCCTGAAGGACCATTCGGCTGCTGCAAAGAGGACATAGCCGGGGCAGAGTAGATAGGAAAACATCAAATTGGTGTTGCTTTGAAAGCTAGCTTGACACTGAGCTATAACTGCAAGGTACATTGGCTAGTACCATGCATCATTTGCAGATCAGGGAAGAAATCAAGAGTATGGATAGGGAATAATTTATTTCCATTTAATGTTAGAAGTTGGGATGTTTCTTAACTGCCTTCAAGCATTTGGATGATAGCACTTGGATGCAGAGGAGGGATAGCAGTTCAGATTGTCAATGAGTTCAAAGGCTTCATCCTTTAGTCAAAACTCAAAATTAAGGAGATTAAGCAAATCATTGTTCAAATATAATTTGCTTCCCCCTTATATTTGGAATAAATGTCACTATATATGTTATCTCAGTGTTTTTTCGTAAACCAATGTTAAACCCATACTTGTAGTTCTGCTGCAAGACAACCTTTTCCCCATGCCTTCAAACAGATGTGTTGAGCTCTTTCAACCTTACCGTATTTTTTTCCTGTAGGACTTTTTTTCCATTGCTTTAGTTTTTCGGAATACTTTGTTAAATACAAAATTTTCAACACTTTTGGCCCCATGTTGAATATTTCCCAGTTCTCTAACCTATGCAATTTTTCTTGCAAAACCTCTACATTAAGATTGTTTTTTCCTATTTTGTGTTCTGCACCTTTTTGTTCTCTTCCCCCTCCTTCCCAAACATCTCCTACCTGGTTTTTCACTTAATGGCACACTATGCTTTTCCTCAGATATCATCATTGTTGAATTTCTGTCTTATATAAGCTCATATACAAAACAGGGAGGAGGAAAGGTAGCAACAGAATAAGAAATACAGCAACTTGATGTTTTTTATCATGTATTTTATATTTTACAAATGTGAAATATAGTGCTACATGATGTTTTGCCTTTGCTCACATTTCTGATCTTGATTTTTGTATGATGTTGAGTTTAAATTTACCAGACTATCTCCTGTTTGATGTATTCAAAGATAAAATCATTAGGATTCCAAAATCAGATTAAAAGTTTGCTCTGGATGGGAATACTGAAATCTAAAGTTAAATATTGGAGATAATATTAGTGGTTTCACAATATCATTCTTGGTGATAAAATTTCGAGAATGAGGATTAAAATTAACTTAGCAAGGTGAAGTATGACATGGGATTTATCATTGATAGAGTCAAAGAGAAATTTGTTGCACTTCATGTTCAACATTGTACACATAATTATAATAATGATGCTTCTTTCAAGCAGCAGATGCAGGACACAGTCAGAAGTAGAACACTAGCCTTGAACAAATCAGTGAATTTTATCATAGATTTTCTTTTGAAATTCTCTTATTCTCCAAAATATTTTCCATGATGAACTAAAATTTCTAGATAAATGCATATGCTAGTACTCACTCATCTTTGTTTCTTCATATATGACTTTTCAAGGTTGCTTTGAGGCTTATTGTGGTTTCCTTTTGTAACGTGATGCCTCAGAGGTTTTGATTTTAATCTTTGTAATTTTGTAGATTTTAGAAGTTATTGTAGTTTTCACATTAGTACTGTAGGTTTGGGATTTCTGTGTAGCAGCTTCATCATCGTTGTGGCTAGGCTTGGCAAA
>VWZO01011172.1:239320-265476 GCA_013396975.1 Bucco capensis | reverse complement strand
AGCCTGGATTGATAGTGGGGATTGCTCTGACCCAGGTGTAGGACCCTGCACTTGGTCTTGTTGAAGCTCCTGAGGTTCCCCTGGGCCCACCTCTCCAGCTTGTCCAGGTCCTTCTGGATGACATCCCACCCCTCCAACTTATCACCAGCACCCCATAGCTTGGTGTCATCTGCACACTTGCTGCTGGTGCACTCAATGCTGCTGGCCATAGTGGTTATACAAATATTAAACAGTCCAGGCCCCAGTACAGAGCCCTGAGGGACACCACTTGGCACTGAGCTCCAGCTGCACGTGGAGCCATTGCCCACTACCCTCTGGATGTGACCAGCCAGCCAGTTCCTTATCTACTGAAGAGTCCATATATGCTATCATATAACTAAAACTTCATCATAATGCACAGTCATGAGGGATTTAAATTGTGGATGTGCAGACAATTACAGAATTTTCTAACCTTTCAATACGTGATTTTGGCAACCTTAATTGTACTTTGTTGGCATAGATGGGGGGGGTGGGGTTGTGTAAATGTACGCTAGTCCTTGAAGCAGCAAAAAGGTGTTTAGGAAGCAGAAAAAAATTAAATACCTGCATGAGTTCTGATGAAAACAAAACACATACTTGCAAAAAGGGTCACAAAAAACCTGTATCAGTTTACACTCAGATTGCTTGTGCTAATTTTCAACAATGTACATCACATTTATGAATGAAATCAGGCAGAGATAGCAATACAGAGATTGATGAGACTTTTGCTTTGTTTGGCTGGATAGGTTTTGGATCTTCACAGCCACATGGGTACCTGAGATTTCATCTTATCTCGTGTAGCATTTTAGATCTTTTATTTTTTTTTCCTGTTCTGAATGAAAGATAATAGGGTTTTTGTCAAGGCTTCAAGGTATGCCTTGCTGCTGGTATGATGTGCTGGTATGATGGGAGTGTGCCCAGGTGGCCAAGAAGGCCAATGGCATCCTGGCCTGGAGCAGGAACAGTGTTGCCAGCAGGAGCAGGGAGGTGATCATGCCCCTCTACTCAGCTCTGGTGAGGCCTCACCTTGAGTACTGTGTCCAGTTTTGGGCCCCTCACTACAAGAGGGACATTGAGGTGCTGGAGAGAGTACAGAGGCTACCAAGCTGCTAAAGGGCTTAGAGCATAAGCCTTATGAGGAAAGACTGAGGGATCTGGGCCTGTTTAGTATGGAAAATAGGAGACTGAGGGGAGACCTCATTGCTCTCTATAACTACCTGAGGGGAGGTTGTAGGGAGGCAGGAATTGGTCTATTCTCCCTGGTAGAGAGTGATAGGACAAGGGGAAATGGATGGAAACTGTGCCAGGGGAGGTTCAGGTTAGATATTAGGAGGAATTTCTTTCCTGAAAGGGTTGTGAGCCATTGGAACAGGCTGCCCAGGGAGGGGCTTGAGTCACCATCCCTGGAGCTGTTTAAGAGACGGCTGCATGTTGTGTTGGGGAGCATCATTTAGTGGGGTGATAGGGCTAGGACAAAGGCTGGACTCGATGATCTTCAAGGTCTCTTCCAGCTGTAACTGTTCTATGATTCTATGATTCTATGATGAGCTTCTGTGAAAGAGTATTTTTCTTCTATCATCCCTGTAGTTATATGAAGAAACACATGCGTTCTCTATGGTACCATTAATATAAAACCTTTTTCATACCTGGTATTTTTTGCCCTGGCCTTTCTGTTGTAAAGGACTCTGCTAGCATCTCTGTGCAGGCAGAAAATAAATTATATACTACAAATATCTGATTTACATTAGCTGGCAGGAGGGAAGTTTTGGTATTCTGTCCGTTACTAGAGCCAGCAATGAAAACAGAACTTGGGTTTTCTCTGACACCTTACAATACAGCTTGTGTGTATATTTAAAACTTTTTTCTTTTTGCAAGCTGGCAGTATAAAGTTTTTCAGATATTTGGGCTAATGATCTCTCTAAGGGTAATGCCATTTCTGGCAAATGTATACTTTCAGACTGGTTCTTATTTCATGGATAAATGAGGAATGATTCATTGAAATTAACGGCATGAAACTGATGTAAAAAGACAGTCAGCACCCTGGTTTGATTCCCATCTAAACTGGTTTCAGATAGCACCTGCATCTTCACATCTTGCCAAAAAGCAAAAGATTTAAGGATCTCCATGTGGAAACCTAGCCTGAGAGAGCTCATCCAAATAATAATAATATCAAATTGCTCTTTGAACAACTTCATAAAAAGTTAAATTCATGAGTGCAACATAAGCCAAGGCTTAATTGTTGCTTGCATACAGCTCTGGAAAGAGAATAAGTATAAAAAGGAACATGGCATATTCACTTATTCTAGGGAAAGTATTGTAGTGGATCAATGAAAAGCTGGTGGAATACTGACAGCATCAAATGTCAACAGCCATATCATTCTTCTTTTAATCTTTTTTTCTGATTTGGAGTCTTTTTTTGGTCTACACATGCCTATTCCTTGTAATTTATGTTGCTTCAGATACCATAAGAAATTAATTAGAGAGGAAGATGGATTCTCTACAGCGGGTGTAGCTTGGCATGAGGCTGAGATAATTCTCAGTGGTATGACATTACTTTTCATTCATTGTTCTGTCTTCCTCCTCTACACTCTAGCATTTGCATTCTGGGACTCTTAGAGGGAGTATTTGAGGAACATTCTTGGAGTTCAAACCCTTTTCAAAGTAAGATGAGCCAAAACAAATTAGACATAAGCACACAAAATAATGTTCTTGGGAAGAATAAGGTTCATTGAAAAGTAAGTTGCAATGTTTCCAAACCACGCTGTGTTGTCCATGAAGACTGTTAGGGAAGTTGAAATAAGCCCTTGTAGAAGGGGACGTAGCTCCACTGAGTTCAATCGTTGTACTTCTACCCTGTACACCTGCAGTGTTTCAAAAGCTATTTTCCTTCACTTTCATCAGTCAACACTCAATATAAATTGTACAACCACTTTCACCTCACATGCCTTGAGTGCCCTGTTCTTTTTTTTTTTTAGTCTTTGAATGAAACCATAACCTTTAAAGGTATTCTATGCTGCTTAGTGACCCACTTCTGTTACTTTAGTGTTGCATTGTATCTGAGCCACAGTTGTTGAGCACAGGGAGTCTTTAAAATGCTTCCACTATCTGTCACGCATGCAGAAGATTTGGCAGTTATCTCAGACTAGCTCAGGCTGGCCTGTTTGTTCTCAGTCAAACCATAATCACCGTAATACATTATTAATTATACTTATAATAAAATAATTCCAGATTTTGCCTGTAGTTTATTAACTACCTTGCTGCATGAATGACTCTAAGTCTTCTTCTGGAGTTTGTCTGACTAAATGAGCCTTGAGTTGGAACATTGTGCTTTTGGAAAAGGAACTTTTCCAGAGTTCAAAGGCTTATTGAACTGGGAGCTTTGTCTCATAGAGTTGATAGTATCAGAAACGGGTGAGAGACATCATGAACAGTAACTTAAAATCCTAATAGAGTACTATGCCTGTTCTCATACTGTAAAGTTTTGGCAGCACTCTGAAATTGCTACTATCATTTGGAATTTAACCCTTTGGGATGCCATTCAGTGGACAGGCACACTATGTTTTGCCTTGCTTTCTGGATGCTTCTGTGTAATATGTAATTTCAGCACTGGACTAATACTGTGCTTTCTGCCATGCATCTCTGCATTTTGGTATCGATGCGATGATCACTGTTCTGCCACGTTGCAACTATGACCTGCTCAGTTTGAGCTTCTGGTAGCAGAGTAGGATTTGCTATGGATAAGTTACAGGAAATGTATATGTCATGGTATTCAACTATTCACTGTGCACACATTCAGCTTTCTACCCTTTGCTCTGGCTCCTAACATTTCAGCTGTGTCTTGGATTTGGCAGCTTCAGCAGATCTCTAAACTTATGAGAAACAGGAATCAAATGGGGAGCCACATCAAGGTGCACTTTTTTGTACCCACAAGAGGTAATGAGAGAGGGGTAAAATAGATCCGCTCTGACAGCTAATTGCTGTTGTTTTGGACATCTGCTCTTCCTCCTGCTTGGCAGGTGGACAAAACAGGTAGGTGAAAGGAAGGATAAATTTAAATAAAGCTTAGCTTCTTGAGAGTACAAGTACATATTTTATGCTTAAGCTCTAGCACTGCTTAAAATATAGAAGAGGAAAATTACAAGGTTTTGACCCTTTTTCTCATTATGTGCTGCTCTTAGAACAGGACAGTACTGCTCTCTCTCCTGCGCTGCAGGAAAGCAGTACTATTCAATACATTTTGGATTGGCAATTGCATTATGAGGTAAATTCATCATTATTGGCTAAAAAAGATAGCTGGAATTCATCTGAATCCTAGTCATGGGTTATCTATAATTAGATAAAACTAAAAGAAGGATGTATCTACCTAAAGCTGTGCAGGTTAGAAAACAAGGGAGCCTTTTATTTTCTGGAAAAGAAATAGACTTTTGACTCTATAGCCTGCCCAAAGATAGTGTTCAAACAGAGAGAGCATGAGGGAAAAGCTCGAAGGATATAGTGTGGCAGAAAAACTGGCAGCCAGTGCAGAGACTCTCCCTTGCTGCAGGGCATTTGCTGTGGAGTACAACATCTGTTAACCTTTCTATTTAAAAAAAAAAAATCCCTCCATTTGCTTCTATCAACATTTTGCTTATAAATCTTAACTATGTCACCGTTGAGTCTTCTTGTGATGGAGAGAGGAAAAGACAATTCTCCCTCTTCGGTCTGTTCTCTGAGGGCCACCGTGGAGGCTTCCTGCACCCCGCAAGCCCCTAGTGACAACCTCAGCTCTGCACAAGGCAATGTTTGGTGCAGCAGTGTGTTTGGAGTTTGTTTTCCTTTGAAGTTACAGCACTAATCTCATTTGTATCTAATTGTTAAAATATTAGTCGTCATCGTGGCTAGGCTTCGCGAATGAAGCTCCAGGGAGGGCTCCACCCACGTTCCTCCTCAGCGCCTTTTCCAAGCGTGCTGATAAAAAGAGGATAGCAGATAGCACCCTCGAGCCTGCACTAGGGATTTTTTTAGGTGAGACACAGCATGCACAGAGCTGGACCCACCCTTTAGTCCTAAGGTTCATCTGCCAGGGCCTAGCAAGCTTGGATGCTGGCAGCCAAGTCCTTAGGACAGAGGTTTAAGCTCTTAGCTGGAAGGCCTTCCAGGGCTAAACGAGCTCCATCTGCCCGGGTTTGGAATCAGAGTTGTCCTTCTCCTAGGATGACTGCCAGAAGGCTAATGAGCTCATCCTACCCATCCAAGGATTCTAGGAACATGGGTATCACTCCCCACACTTTCCCGTGGGCAATGAGTTTAATGCTCCCTCTGCTGTGGGCACAGTTATGGCACCAGGGGCCACAGGAGACCACAAGGCATTTTCAGACTGTGCCTGGTGAGAGATTTATTGACACAATCAAATATCAAAGCAGACAAATTTAATGAGCAATCTGTGTCTGATGTGACTCACAAACCATCCTCTGGAGGCTCTTATCTCTTTCTGTTGACTGCACCAGGAACATGGCTAGACAGCTAGCTTTTGGATTATGTTAAGATGGACCACGACTGTTTTAAGAATTAAAGAAAATAGTGTCATCTAGGGATAGTCCCTCAGTAAAAGGAATTACCTTCTGGGGGATTTTAAAAAGGATCCATTTAGGAAAAATGTTTCTGTACAGCAAAGCTATTGAAAGAGAACTCAGCATTGTTTCTTTAAGAATAAAGTATTATTCTTTTCCTCTTTGAGTTAAAATCCTTCCCCACCATGAAAAGTGCCTCAGTGTTCCACATATGGCCCAAGTCTTCTGATGTGTAACTGAATTGGCTCTACATTACAAGTATTTTCCCTTTGTCCATGAGAGAAAGAAATTTATGTTCCCTTGTTTTGTGTATCTTTCTTTCTCTCTCTTTAATAATTTAAATCAGTGATACCAGCAATACTCTTGAGAAAATGATGAATATAAAGTAGATAAACTCAATGGGAAAGCATGTAGGAAAAATATATTTTATTTATGAAAAATATTGCATGTTGACAATGATAATTAGAGTCTTCCAGATAAATTGTGAAAACTAATATCCTAATTAGATTTCCAACAGCTATTTTCTGTAAAATTACCTGTCATATTTTCTTTTGGAATTATTTTACTGGATGGACAATGTGAGAAATTTTAAGGCTAGGCTTGTGTGTATGAGTGTCATTCCAGCATGCCACTGAATTGCTGTGTAATGGTAAGTGAGCCCAAGAACTTAAACTCATTTTCTGCAGATTTCCAGCGTGGGCAGTAAACCCAGCCTATCACAGAAAATAGATAGCTTTTTAATTTTGGATTGCTGCTTTGGTGATATTTGGTCAGATTCTTGGACCTGCTGCAGCTCTTTGTTGCAACTCAGCACAAAGGTAATAAATACTGAAGGTAGCTGGTCAGCAATGTTAAGTGCATTCTTATTCTTCAGTCTGTAGTGGGCTTGACTAGTGCTTACTGAAGAAGCCATAACAATTTATTTGACAGGAGCTCCATTTCTTTCACTAGCCATGGTTCTGATACAGGGGGGTCTGATTATTATTATTGTTTGTTATCTTAGAGCTGTATGCATCTTCTTCACCACACTGTGCTCTGAAAACATTAGTTGTTGTCCTTTTCCCATAAAAGTAGCAGTGAAATCCAAATTCTGAGTTCATTTCACTAAGAGTTGGATTGCTGAAGGAATAAGGTCTTTGAGCTTCTCTTTCAAGACAGCAATGCATTTCTGGATTCACAGCTGTGGCCTTATCATAGGTAATTATTAGCAGGCAAAATTGCTATCAACATATTAAGTTTTTAAAATAAAAGGAAAAGAGAAAAAAGTTTAGTCTTTATTTTTCAGTAGACCACAGATTTTGAAAAGAATTTCAAAACTTGATAGTATAGACTAACCTGCATTAATAATAATCCACAAAAGTGGAAAAGGAATGCTTCTTGTAAAGCTAGTGTTAAAGGGTGCCTCCTGCTTTCCAGCCTCCTGCCCTCTTCCCTCCCCATCACCCATACAGTGGGTACCCCTAGAGGAAGAATCATAATGGCATATATCCAGATATTCACTTAATCCTTCAAAAGAACCCCTATAAAATTTACTAGTTATGGTAGAAAACAATCTAGTGCCTGTCCTATACCATATAGACAACTAAAGCTGTCACCATGCTCAAGGGAAATACAGACAAGATACGGTTATTTTTATAGCCTTCTTGGCAGTTGTGATGATTTAGACCTGTGTCTTAAAATGAGGATTAATTATCAGTGCCATACTAGGAGTCATTCATATAGTATTGCAGAGAACAAAAGACAGTGTTGTCATTTTTATGTGAAATAATTCATATATTGGGCAACAGACTAATCAAGACTACAAGATAATTTTGTAGGAAAGTCTGCAGTTCATGCTGACAGTTCCTGGGAAACCACCTTGTCTTGTTTGAGTAGCAGTTCAATGTTTTGCTCCTGGTATCTCAGTTGCATTTTGCAAGGAACCGGAATAAAAGCACAAGATAAATCCTAGGAAGAGTAAACCTGAAGCAAGTATATCACACCTGCTTTTATAGATTTTGTATTTGAAAACCTGAGCCTAGCTANCTCCAGAACTGGACCCAGTATTCCAGAGGAGGTGTCAGCAGAACAGAGCAAAGTGGCAGAATCACCTCTCTGGCTCTGCTGGCCACGCTTAGTCTAAAAAGGAAAAATAGGAAAATTTAGGAAAAATAAATCAAGACCTATTGATTAAAAAATTGAGGACTGTGAGCAGTCTGATAATTTCAGGATGGCTTGCACTATAGAGGTCACAAAACTCTAAATAAAACTAGGTTTTCAGAGGAGAGTGTTAGATTTTTTAAATATTTATTATTCATCTTTTAGGCAAACAGAAATACACCTGAGTGATCTTAAAACAACTGAATCTTCCACAGTTAATTGTCTTCTACTTTATCTTTGAATGTTTCCAAAATATAGTTTGCAAATTGTTCCATCATGTAGAGATTATGCTGAACGTGTTGTCTGGTCTTCCTGCATGGTACATGGTTAGACTCAAAAGCTGGATGCTTAAGTTGTAGATTTAGCAAATTACTTTCTCTTTTCATTTGACCCTGGAGAACTCCTTCAGGAGAAATTCTTGGATTAATGCACATGTCACAGAAACACTTCGCTCTTTAAGGAAGCTCAGATATGAATCTTACTCTTCTTCCCTGGCTTGTTCTAGTCCTGATAGGAGAATAAATACCAGTATGTTGAATTGCTATGATTTTAGAAGATGTGTATATATTTTTGCTAGAATATTCCCATGAGAATATTGGGTATCTGTAATATATTTAATTGGCCTAACATTCATTAAGTGATTTTTAATACTTGGCCCCAATGAAAGAGATGGAACAGCTGCCACCCTGGGTCCCCCCTGATGCCTGCTTTCTTACAGGTCTCCAATGAATATCCTACATGCAATACTGTGTTTGCCATTAAAAAATTCACAAAAAAGGGATTGCGCTAGCACACTCTAAATTTTCTTTACAGTTGGCCAGAGAGTACTCAAAATTTTTAGTTCTTTCCTAAGCAGTTCTTCAAAAGGTGTATACATTAAAAGGGCAGTCAGAAAGTGACATGTTGGTGAGGGTGAACCCAGAGCAGGAAGCTTCCAAAGACACAGCAGAGAAAGGACTTCATCATAAATAAAATGCAAACCACGCTACTAATTGTGTACCAAAGGGGAATTATCATATGTTTCCTAGCACCTGAAGTTCTTCTGCGAAGTTTGCTGAAATTGTGCATAAAATGTATCATAAGGATACTGAGAAGACTGCTGTTCTCAAGAGCATAGGCACCATAACAAGTACAGTGTGCAAGCTTATGTGGCTGCCCTTTGGCTCTGGTTGGTATGACAGAAAAATAAGACCACAAAACATCCTTATCCAACTCAGCTTGGATATTCTGAAAGTATTTCAGAGGCTGTTTACTGAAAAAAACACAAGTATTTCTGTTGTGCCTGGTTTTGGCATGGGTTACAGTGAACATGGTGAAACACAGGAACAGGTTGCCCAGAGAGGTGGCAGAAGCCTCATCCCTGGAAACATTCAAGGTCAGACTGGACAGGGCTCTGAACAAGGCNCATCCCTGGAGGTGTTTAAGAGAAGATTGGATGTGGCACTGAGTGGCATGGTTTAGATGTTGTGGTGTATTGGGTCATAGGCTGGACTTGATGATCCTGGGGGTTTTTTCCAGCCTTAGTGATTCTGTGATTCTGTGTGTAGTTAAATGTCCCTGCTCACTGCAGGAAGGCTGGAATAGTTGAGTTTCAAAGGCCCCTTCCAATCCAAAACATTCTCTGATTCTATGAATATGATTGGCTCTTTTCAGCAGAAGGAGCCAGGAGCAGAGAGAGCCCCAAAGTATCCCTGTAATGCTGCTTGCAGCTCAATGTGCCCCAAGAACTCAGCAGAGCTGTTGTGGCTCTCTGGGATTCATGCTTAAGCTCTTGCAGCTGCTATGTGCAACCACCCAGTCACTCAAGAACCTCTTGAGATGATTCCTAAAGAAGCATTTTATTAACTTCCATTTGACCCCAGACTGTGGAAATCCAGATCTGGCCTTTAATTTGGATTGACCAGAGAATTCAACCTGCAGTAGCTGAGTATGAAAAACTTCAGCCATATAAATGAGATAAAGGAGGAAACCTGTGTTGAATCTAGATAGATCAGTGCTGTATTGTGTCAGGAATAAAAAGACATTTATCAGTATAATACTTTATAATCATATGATTTAGTGGCAAAAAGTAATGGTTGTTTTCTTTTGTGCCGCAGTTTCAAAGTTCAAAGGCCGAAAGCCATATTTGAACTAACCACCTTATCTTTCTTTATTGCTTATCTCTTTCATATTGTTGTACCATTTAAATTTAGATAAAGCTATTCTTAGAAATTCACTATCTGCGTGCCTAGTGCTTTTGGTTTTGTTTATTGCTGTTCCCGTTTTGGGAAGAAGGGGTATTGTAGCAAAATCCTCTCAAAAGTTTGTTCTTTTGACCTTAGCTTCTGGTCAAACCAGGACAATTTATTGGAAAGAAGGGAGGGCATAAGTTTGAAGTTTCAAAGTTCTCACATATGTACATAGTTAGCTGCCAGTTTGCAAAAAATCTGTGTCAGCCCCATCAGGACTTTGTGCAAGCCCTAAGAATCAGCCAGCTTCATATTTTAATCAAAGTAAAATCTCATGAAGCTGTTATCAGAGGCTCTACAAAAATGTATGGCAGCAACTGGTTTTAATTAAAAAAGTAACTGAATGTATGATTTGTAGCAAGTTGTAGTCTTTATACACCATTTCACTTGAATGCTCAGATTCCTTTAATTTTCCACTAGTTAAACAAGTACATGGCTTTTTTTGTTTCCCGGTATATTTTCATTTTTATATCGTTAAATAACTTATTTTTGACAGAGACTAAGATAATCTGTTGAGCAAGAATATATAAAATCATTCATGCATTTCCTGAAAGCTAGTATTATGTTGATGTTTCTCTATGAAGCAGTTCCATTTTCTATTTTTCTGTAAATTCTAAGAGAAATCTTAGGAATCTTTTCTAAAAATTATCACTAGTAAAGCAAGGGTCTTTTAAAGCCAAACTTTTGCCAGAGTTTTAGGGGTTTTTTTCTCTCTGAAGATAGATTTCTTTTTTTTAATAAAGCCACTAGCTAAGTTATTTCTGAGTTGCTGCTTATTTAAAGTCAGACTCCCTTCTTTAATGGGTTTCTCATCCTAGTGCTAGGTTTTTTCCTCTGATATTTTTATGAAAGCCTTCTGTATTCCCATATGGATAAGCATTACTTCACAAGTCTTCTCAGGCGTTATCTCTTGCGTGCAAGACTTGGCTGAAGCCATGTTATTAATTGGTTTTCTCTCTGTTTTCCTTTTTCAAGAAAGGACTTTTTTAACCTTTGAACTTTGAAATCACATTGGTCATTTCTTCCTCCTTGCATTTTTCTTTTGAAGCTGTATTGAATTCCATTATAGCTCCTGGGGTGTCTTTCAGATTTGACTAGATTTCCTGTACTCTAGTAGTTGTGTTATTTGGGTTTGGTTTGGGTTTTTTGGTTTGTTTTTTTTATTTTTTTTTTTCACATTCCAACATCTATTGGTTCTGTTTGTTTGTTTGTTTTATCAAAGAAAAAAAATTCCAGTCTTTTCCCCGTAGTTCCACTGTTCTATAGGATAGACTATAATTCAAGATAAACTCTGATTCTCCTTGTTGATAGATATTTGATTCTGTTAGTAATTAGCTATAAGACTTTCCCAGAGTGGTCCCCTTTTCTGGATTTGTCACCCCTGTATGGTGAGATTATAGCACAGTGATTGTTCCATTCCAAAATGTTACTATTTTGTCTCTCCCTTTCTGCCCTATGAGAACATATTCTTGCTGTCCAGTTGTATTTATCAAGACGATTGCTATTCTTTTTTGGATTTGCTTTCCTGGTCTCATATGTTTGTCTGGTCTACCAATTTCAATAGCTCTTTCTCCAGCTTATATTTCAACTTTTTCTGCTGATCCTGACAAACTTGGATTCATTCTGGTACAGTTGTGTAATACGCACTGGCTGGGCCTTGAGAGGAACAGTAAGTCAGGAAGGAGAAAAAAAAACAGCAAAAGACTGTTGTCAGTATGCTGTTTGGAAAGAAGCCTTTGACATCCTGATAAATGCTGCTGATGTGGAACATTCCAAAAAATTACTTCAGCTTTGCAACCTGGATGGTATGGTATGGTATGCTAGGCTTCACGAACGAAGCTCCAGGGAGGGCTCCATCCACGCTCCTCCTCAGCGCCTTTTCCAAGCGCGCTGATAAAAAGAGGATAGCAGATAGCACCCTCGAGCCTGCACTAGGGATTTTTTTTAGGTGAGACACAGCATGTGCAGAGCTGGACCCACCCTTTAGTCCTAAGGTTCATCTGCCAGGGCCTAGCAAGCTTGGATGCTGGCAGCCAAGTCCTTAGGCCATAAACCTGGATGGTAACAAACATGATAACCAAGATGGCTGGAGCATGAGAGAAGGACAAAATGTCCCAAATTAGCAGAAACTTAATTAATTGCAACAGACTTCAAAAGTTTTTGCTGTCTGCAGGTGTATTTTCATTTTGTCTCTCACTTGTTAGTGTGCTCTCCAGCTCAAGTGTTGCCGTCATCTATTAATGTAGAAGGCAGGGAAAGAATGTCTTAGTCCTGAGTGGGATTTGGTTTGGGTTTAGTTTTTTCGGGTTTTTTCCCCCTATATAGCCAAGCCATTTAGGGCCATCTCTATCTTTATTTCAGTGACCTGCCTCTGAATCTTAGGAGTCTAATGGGAGTAAGTTATGAGGTGAGATATGCCATATTGCTGCTATCTGTTTTGTCCTTGTTGATAAAGGATTTTTATTTTTGTTTTCATTTGTTTTGTTTTGGGCTTGTTCTATTTTGTCTTTAATTTCAGCTAAGCAGTAGCCCTGCTTTTTTGATCTATTCTGACTTTAACTCAACAAGACATTCATGGGTGATGAGAGCATTCAGGCTACTGGGGAGAGATCCTGAGTGATTGGCTGCTGCTTGGCAGTGATTTATTAAAGCAGCTCTCCTTATCTCCCTGAGTGAGATCCTGCTGCATTTGCTGCTATAAACCCAGCTACCCAGAGGTCTCCTTACCTTCTCAGCAAAAGTGTGTTTTGTCATAAACTTTGACATTCAATTTAATATCAAACATTGATAGATTCCAACTAAACTATAGATCTACCTTGCAGCAATTAGCTGTTTTGGATGCATTAAAATGTAGAGTCTGCTTTGCTTTGTCAGACAAAATAACATATCTCGTAGTATTTTTTGAAAGAATTTCTTTGTAAGGAGCAGGGTTTAGAAACTTTTGGTTTCAGCCAGAGTCTCTGTATTATGTGCAGGTGCTTTGGGCCTTTAATAACTAGGGGACTTTCTAATAGAAGAATCAGAGGACAAGACAAGAAAATTACTCCAATGTGGGTGCTCTTTGCCTCTGTAGAAAAAAACAACAACTTTCCTCTTTTAGCTGATATAAAATAGTAAAATTACAGCTTATACTTATAGAAAACATATTACACAATTGATGGAATCATTAAATCATTTTTAAGTAATTACACTTTATTTCAAGCTACCTGGATTTAATTGCTTTACATTAAAAAACCCACCAAAATCCCAAACCAAACATTAACTTCTAATTGAGCAGGTGAGCAGGCCAAAGGTCTGAAGTTCCTGAATTAATACTATATCACTTGCTGGTTTTAAATTGTCATAATACGTTTAATCTACTAGACTGGGTGGTTTTTTCCTAAAGGCCAACCAAAAAAAAAATGGGTACATTTTTTGTGGAAGTTTTCAGTAGACACAACCTTGGGGTTTGGGGGTTTTTCTTTACCAAGTCCCATTCTCCATTCCTAAGCTGTACAAGATTTGAATGACCTCAAAATGATACTTTCCTGTTCTGCAGAAAGTCTGTCACAGTAAGTCACCAATTAGTACATTTGTATATATATATATATATATATATATATATATATATATATATATAAAAGAGTACATTACAGTGGAACTGATGATGGGTGCCAGGGTAGGCAGAACATAACTTTCCAAACCAACTCAGAGGCAAATTCACTGATCTATGCCTGCATGTATCCTACTTGCAGGTGTTTATCAATATGATATATTCATGATTCATATTCATATATATTCATGATATATTCATGTGTCTGACTGTATGGGTAGAGTGTATGAGTGTGTTTTTAGCAGAGGAAGCAGTGGTGTTTACAAGCTGCATTGCCTCTTCATGCAGTCACCATCTGTGTAGGCTCTGTACCTGAAGATGGTTGACTTTTGGTATCAGCTAGCAAACTGATGATTTAAAATTACAAAGCTACAAGGATGTGACCTTAAATGGTTAGCAATGACATAGCATGCTAAGTTTTTATCTTGTGAACGATAAAGCATAAGAGTTGTCTTAGGAAACTAACAGATAAATAATGACTCTATGAGCCAAGCAGGCAAAAAGGCAAAGAAAATGTTCTCCTAGTGATTAGAGACAGAGCAAAATTATTCATCAAAGCATTTTACAAAGATGCAGTAGGCTCAAGAAGTTGTTTTGGTTCTTACAGTCTGATGAACTAGATAATTAAAAATTTACCCTGACGGTGTTGTTCAGAGCAGCTAATTATTTACCAATTTTTTGCTTGACAGCGTGGTGCTGTATATGAGACCTCTTTGACATTATGTCTTACTGTATGTATCAGAAGGAGAAACAGACAGTCAGCGTATGCTGATATTTTCCTTTTCTTACAATGTCAAGGAAGGAAATATTCTGTTATATTGTCATCACCATTCTTAGGAACTATACCCATGTTCCTATAATCCTTGGATGGGTAGGATGAGCTCATTAGCCTTCTGGCAGTCATCCNTGACGATGACAATATTTAACATTTTATATTGTTCTCTTGATTTACAAACATTCATTGATACTCCACACTTCCCAGTTCTGAGTGTTTCCTTATTTTGCAATTAGGGAAACAGAGGAAAAGGGCTATTTTTGTCTTAAACACCAAAGTACTGAGTCTTCTGGTTTGTAGAATGGCTTTCCACCATTTTAGTTTCTCAGTTACTTTTCAAAAACCCATTTTTGCCTCAGAAGCATCCAATGAACTTGTGCTTTATTTCTGCCCTGGGAAAATGTATTCTTCCTGTTAACTGTGATAAATCTGCCTTTACTTTGCACCTTTACTTCTTGTGCTATTGATTAGGCAAACAACTTCTGTCTGGTTTTCTCAACTACTTCTTTGCTTAGTTCTGCATCTGGCCGCTACTGACGTTTCTATGCTTACTCTGGCTGTTTTCTCATCCTGTTGTGTCCTAAATGCTATGAAATCATAAGCTTTCTGGGGTAAAGACTCTCAGTTGAATGCTGCTCCAGTGTGCAGGCAGCATATCTGACCAAAATAGTTGAATATTATTTCTAGAAGATACCATAATACCTCTTATGGTAATGATCACTCAAAGCAACCTAATAGTGGGTCAACCTTGGCCGAGCTCCAGGTACCCACCAAGGTTCTCTATCACATTCTCACCCCACACCTCCCATGGCATGACAAGAGGGAAGAGAACAAGATGAAAGCAGCCCATGGGTTTCAGTCAAGGCAGTTTAATAAGCAAATAAAGAAAGGCAAGGCCACGCAAAGCAAAGCAAAGCAAAACTGAGCTTTAGTCTCTACTTCCCATAACAGGCAATGTCCAGCCCTCTCCCAGGAAGCAGGGCTCCAAAACACGTAATAGTTGCTTGGGGGACAGACATTTTCTTCCCACCGGATGTCCCCCTTCCTTCCCCTTCTAAAATAGATGGAATGAAAATGTTCATGAAAAATTTCAGTAAGGGCATTTTGCATTGAGAAGGTGGGACTGCGAAATTAGAGGATTGGGTTGGAATGCCTCTTTGTTGTCCCATCTAGTCTAATTCTGCACTGTGATATTTCCCTTAATAACAATTTTATGATCTGCCCACAGCATCTTGTTAAATTACCTTTTCTCACTGGGTTGGGTTTTTATACAGATTTTTCTAAAAAGCAGTAGCATGAAATACAAAAATAAGAAATAGCCATAAGCAGTAGAAGGCAGGAAATGTAAAGAAATATATGTGAGATAGATTGCAGAAAAGGACATGCAAGGCAAAAATGCAAAGCAAATTAATGTTAGAGCTGGGAGTCAAAGGAAATGGTAATATAGTCTGAGTTCACTAAAAATAGTAAAAAGATCACAATAGAATAAGAAAAGTTATTGATTTCATAATCCTACTAAAATTGAATTAGAAAATTCAGATTCGAATTTCAAATAGGAATTTGGGTGCATTGATGAGAATTAGGACCTTGAACAGTTTCAAGATCACACTATGAATTGTGGTACAACTGTGTCTTGAAAATAGGTTTCTTCACCCCGTTAGACAATTAGCCCTTAGTAACAATGACAGGGGAAATGTTTCCTGATAAGTGTATAATCTGTTGTATCTGGACAAAAAGCATCCTAACTTTTTAAAAGGAAAGGTATGGAAATATTTTCAAATGATGCTCATTGATTTCTTGAAGGCAGGAAGGCAGCATCAATCAATATGAGAGGCTAAATGGAGAATTGCACGATGGGAATATGACACAGAGGGAATCAAGAGCCATTCCTTAGTAATCCTGGTACTTTATTCAATATATTCAAGTGTATATTATTTACATAATCCTGACATGTGGAGAGGAACATCTTTTATTTGACAAACAGCCAAGATGTGATAAAAGAGAACATGCCAGACATATTGCTGTTTTTCAGTAGTGCTGCTTATAGATTTCTGGAAAAAGCTATTTGAGAAAGCTTTCAATATACCCTCTCACTGATAGCAAATTTCTGCCATAAAATAACACAGAGGCCTCCCAGACCAGTTATGTGAGAACTCAGAAGGAGCTCCATATCTAATCAAGGAGAAGGATATGCTGACTCACTTTATAGTATTTTACAACCATGTGTATGCTTTAGGTGATCTACGTGTAAAACGAAAACTCAGAGAGCATGTTGCAATGAACATTTTGCTAGACAAAATGGTAAACTGAAATGAGGTTTAGGAATTCCAGCAATATTTTTGGCACATAAAACAAGAGGAAATTAGAGAATTGCAGGTATTTCACAGTGATTGTCACTGATGATGTTTTTAGTGTGCATTGCACTGTTTATATATCATTGAGTTAATGGGAATATTCATAGAATAATGACAAAATATTCACTATATTAGGAGAAGAATGTTTAAGGATGTTTTTGTCCATCAAATATCTGAGTATTGAAATAAATTAAAGCAATTCACAGTAAACTGATTACAAAAACTGAGAATGAACTTGGGTAAAATAACTCAACTTAGATCAAAATAAGGTAATTTTTCAGAACACTGTTTTCAGGTTCCATTTTTCTGCAGGCACTTTCTTGAAAATAACTGTGGCCACTTCTTTAAAATCGTTTCTTTTAATCAATGTTTTTACAGCAGTTGAGATTAGGTTATTCATTGTAGTGACAACAATGTCGATGAACTCATTTGGCCTTAATGATTTGATTCTGACAGCAGCTACTAATTCTGCTTACCAGAAAACCTAAGGTTTTTGTACAAAGGTTAAAGATAGAAGTGGTTCCTGGGATGGCTGACAGAGTGGATTAGTGCTGCTGAGCCCTGTAGGAAAAGGTCACCGCTGCTGTACACAAGGGAAGGTTGTCACCGAGGGAGGTGAAGCCACATCTAGCCTACAAAGAGAGGTTTGGACTTGGGTAAACTAGTATTTGGCAGGTATAAGTAGGATTTGCTTATTGTATCTTGCTTATCTTTGCCTACCAACACTGCTCTTGGCTTCTAATCACTGCTGCCAGGTGCCCATCATGTTGATGGGACTCACAGCTGCTCTCTTTCCTTCATACTGCTCCCAACATTATTTGTTTGTGATATTTCCAAATAGAAAATCTTGAGCAAGCACAGCACTGCTTGGTGAGCAAGGGAAAATGAAAGACCTTTATCTGTTGACAGATGTTTTTAAGCTATGGAAAGCTCCTTTNATTTTTAAACGAAGATTGGATGTGGCACTGAGTGCCATGATCTAGTAAATGGATTAGAGTTGACAGAGGGTTGGACTTGATGATCTCGGAGGTCTTTCCAGCCCGATCGATTCTGTGATTCTGTGATTCTGTGATCTTTATTTCTTTTTTTGATGTTACATACAGTATTCTGTGCTTATCTATATCTCACTAAGAATTCATGTTCAATCCTATAAAACTTTTGCATCCCACTTAAATGGGAGTAACTGAAGATCTCATTACGTGGAGCTTTGAATGATTGGCTCTCTAAAGATTCATAGAACTGTGTAGTATATAGTGGCCTTAGGAGACAATTTCATTTGGTTGCACAACGTAATACTGGCTATGAAATACAGCTTGCTAGTAAAATGATGGTTGAGCAGTCCACCCTGAGGTGTCACACCATTTCAAAGAGTTATCTTTCCCAGTGCTGCATGTTCCATGTTACTAGGCTGTCCAGTGAAACCTACGTACTGAGTAAGGATACTATATGTAAATGAGAGTGCCTAAGAAAGAGGTGGTTTGCAAAATGGCATCTGAATGGTAAGGAATAAGAAGTGTTTGTAAGCTTTCACTTTGCATTCAATAGAATCACAGAACAGTTAGATTTGGAAAGGACCTTTAGAGATCATGTAGTTCAACCCCCCTGCTGTGACCAGGGACACCTCTAACTAGGTCAGGTTGCTCAGAGCCCTGTCCAACCTGACCTTGATCGTTTCCAGGGATGGGGTATCTACTACCTCTGGGCAACATATTCCAGTGTTTCATCAATCTTCTTATACTCAGTCTAACTCTCCCTTTCTTTGGTTCAAAATCATTACCCTTTGTCCTGTCGCAACAGGCCTTGCTAAAAAGACTGTCCTCATCTTTTTCATGGATTCTTTCTTATAGTACCTAGGTTACCAAGCCTTGCCTGCAGTGCCATGAATGGTGCTATCTGAATTTGATGAGCTGGCTCATTGGTCTGATCTCAAGATACTACACTAGATTCCTCCTTCTGCAAGGAGCACTTAGCGCACATTACAAAAGGTAGAGGAAACCAAATGACTAGTTTGAAGAGCTGGGAGGCAGTGATTTTAGGTTTGGAACATGAATATTCATCAGATCTTGCTCCCCTAAAATAATCATCAAGCACAACCTTTCTTTAGGAAAAGCTGTCAAGCTTGATGCACTGCACATTCAGACTTTGACTTAGAAGTTATTAACTTTGAAATGGAAGAACCATTGCAAGCAGCATTAAACAGAGCATTTTAGCAGTTTGCTATTAAATTTTCTTCAGTATTTGTAAACTTCACTGATTTCAGAGAAATAAAAATCAGCAATATGTAAAAAATGGGACTCAGTACTCAGGACTAAACCAACTCCTTCTAATTTTAAAAATAAAAAAAGGCTAAAAAATGTGTTCAGCTAATGTAAAGGGATAAATTAATCTATCTCATATCTGGGAGTGCTACATTAAAGCAAAGGCAATAGAAGGCCTTCCTGCTTTCCCTGCTCAACTGTATTATTTGATATTTTAGGCAGACTGTCTCTCAACAGACTGAATATTAACTGGGAAAATCAGGCCATTTGATGATAGCCTTAATTGCTTAGGTGCCATATTTTTAGACACCTAAGATGTCTAGGATGTCTGCCCAAATACTACACGTCAGAAACAAAAATTACGCTACGTAATACCATCAAATTTGATAATCTGAAACACTCAGAAATAAGTTCAGAAAACCCCCCTAAGTTATGCTTGAATAACAAATGAAATCTCTTTTCTCTAAGGCAAAGTCATAGGAAAATGCTAATCCTAAGGCAAGGATGTTTAGAAATTATTTATGTCTCATAACATTAAGGGGATTTTTATGTTTATTCTAATATAAAAATGTATATTTGCATTATCCTTATGAATTCCTAATTCTTTAAGAAACTCTAGCTAAGCTCAGACATTTAATTGTGCTATGGCCTATGAGATGTATCTCATTTTTGTTAGTTGTTGTTGCTTTTCAGTTTCAAATTTATTTTGTCAAGTTGGTTTATATTTCAGTTTGTTTCATTTCTTCCTCAAGAGACTTCTGTTTTTGCAACTGTCCAAGGTAAGGGAATTTGAAAGAAATTACTCTCAGTAAAATAAGCAAATGAAATAGTGAGTATTTCCTTCAGACAAACTGGTAGAAGTTTGTGTACGATAAAATTCAGCAAAGAGGAAGCCAAAAATTTATTGTGAAAACGAACTGAAGTACTTGGTAAGATAAAAGAATAATAAACAGAGAATCTAATATCAGTAGATGTCAGATTTTTGTTTGTTTATTTATTTATTGTTAACAAACGGATATACTGACTTCTACTGGCAAACTATTTTGACAGTGAAAAAGAAGGTACAATAAGATGAACTTACATGCTGCANGTGGAGCCCTCCCTGGAGTTTCATTCGTGAAGCCTAGCCACGACGACGGCGACGACGACAACATGCTGCACAATCTACATAAGAGCTGTTAATAGCTTGTTTATTTTGCTGGGTTGCACACTCCAGCATTCCCAAGTGTAAGCCATCTAATTTGACAGACTTGAATGTGACCAGAGGCCTGAAGCAGCAGCCTGTCGTGTTCAACTATGCTGAGTGCTTTTAGTAGCAGTGTTACAGCAAAAGAGTGGGTGCTGTGCAGCTCATCAATCTCTGGAGACTCCTAGGCTTTGCCATGTACAGTCAGACCATGGCTAACTTGTAGCAATATCTTAATAAGAGTAAGGAGAACTCAAATTTCAGTTTTTTCAATGAAAAAGCTTGAAGAAGCAGATAAAGAAAACAATGTGCCATTGGAATTGAATCTGAGGCCAAAAAGCTAATGTGTGCTTAGTATAGTACATGGATCAGGTCCCTCAGCAGGGAAAGAGGAGCAGTACCAAGGGAGGGAAAGAACACACAAAGGGCTTCACTGCTTCACTGCTAAATTTAAAGCACCCTATGGCCACTTTGCTATGGAATAGCATGTATGTGTTCTCTCCAATCTCTAGTTTTAATGCAGTTATTAAAGTGAATCTTTAATTCATTTAGCTGTCACATTTTTAACAATCATCTGTATTTAAGTAGCTCACAATCAGAAAATTAGAATGTGGTTCCTTAAGTAATACGTGAAGTTCACATGAAGTTCTGTTAGAAGCATTAGAGGTGCCAATGGCAAATCAGATCTTTGAACAAAGGATAAGAAAGCAAGTGTCTTTATTAAGCCAGTGAGCCAGCAAAAAGCAGAGAAAGGTCAGAGGTCCTCTCTGACTGTTCTCTCCAGTTTTGTCCTCCTTTGGAAAAAGTCACAAAATGTAGTAAGGTGATTAGAGAATTGCTTCATGCTACTGCTTGCTACTTCGCCTTTGCAGTGCTAAAGAAATATAGCCAAGAAAAGTGCACAATGTGTTTTGCAGGATCCTCTTCTGCACTGCTGCAAAGGAAAATGGTCCTCTTATTTCTTAACAATTAAATAGTTAACATGAAAGTTACTTCTCTTGTAGTTGGTCCTGTTATATTTTAGCACAACAATCCTGATTGTTACCCAATATAAGGTTAGCTATTCCTTTACCCTAGTTGTAGTCCTTCAAAATTTGAAAGGACTTCAGAATTTGATGACCAGGATGGTATCTACATTGGATATTGTACTGACAGTAGCCTGTTTAACCTAAGGCATTTGAAGGCCCATACTAAGACCATAAAGCATCTTGTCCAGGAGCTGCTTTATGCTGCTGACGCTGCCCTTGTTGCCCAGACAGAAGTAGCTCTGCAGCGTTTAACATCCTGCTTTGCAGCTGCTGCTGAGCTTTTTGGGCTGGAAGTTAGTTTAAAGAAAACAGAAGTTTTATATCAACCTGCACCACAGGAAGTTTTTCTTCATCCTCATATCATCCTTGGCGNCTTGCCACTGGCTGTGGCAAGAGAGGAGCCCCGAAGAGGAGATCCAAGGACTCCCTGAACCAACAGCTCAGCCTTGGCCATATTGCTGCCCTGAACTGCTCTCCTCTGGCCTCCCATCAGGAGCTCTGCACACACACTCTTTTTAATGCAGCTGATGTTTTTGAGCAGGCACACAGGATCACTCTGGAGGAGAAAAGACAGTGGAGAAAGGATCGTGTCTTGCAGAATATATCATCTAAGGAGTCCTTCTGCTTTGCCTTTTGCAACCGCTCTTGTCTATCTTGTATTGGCCTTTTCAGCCATCGGCGCGCTTGTGGAAAACATGGATAAAGCCCTCCCTGGATCTTTGTTCACAAAGCCTAGCCATGAGTCCTTCAAAGCCGTTTAAGAACATTTTGTGATTTTTCCTTAGGCCAGTAATCTTGTATCTTTCCTGGAAATTGACATTTTGGGGGGAGGGTTGGGTGGGGATAGTTACAAAAAGAAAGGAAGCCTTTTTCTAAGGGAAAAAGCTGTAGTTATAAAGACTGAGTGGTTGCAGAAGAGCTGTGATCACTAGCAGTATATATTGTATGTGTTGGGGATATGAAGAGGTAGATTTACACTAGAGTTTCCAGCCTGCTACAGCCTGCTCTCAGTATGGCAATACCCTCTGCCCTTTAATTTCTGCTGCTTCTGATAATTTTATGTGGTCTGTCAGACAGCGAAGATTATCTGAATTTTAGGTTAAATGGGAGAGAACAGGGCAATTTCAGGTGAAAAGTAAGTACACAAAGTACTTGAATAATGTAAAGACAGCAGACATTCTCTGCTAGAATTCCATGGGAGGATTTTTGCTGCAGGCCCTGTGCCACTGTCTGTAGTGCCCTTTGTCTCAGTTGTATGTGTCTAGGGTAGAGAGGATGCAGCAAATCAATTCTCCAAACTCTCTGCTCCCTGCTAATGTTTAGAGCTTTGACCTTTGTAGGGAATATCCATCCTCTTTACATGCAGGATTTGAGATTGCTGTCCCTCTCTGCTGCAATCCATATTTCCACAGTCTCTTACTGCCTGGTCTTTTGATGTCTTTCTTGCATCCTAATTCTTTCTGCACATTGCAGATGAGTATTTTCATTCCTAGTTATCCTAGCAGGTGGCAAAAAGGACTCTTGTTCTTTCTGTTCTTTTCCCAGCAGAACTGCAGGATCCATGCCTATCCAGTACAGTATATTTTTCTCTTTTTCATGTGGAAAAACTGCACTGAAATAGCAGTGTGCATGCATTTTCCTTTTTTCCCCTGATAATTTTAGATTCGCTTCCCCACTTTCATAGATCACCTAGGGTTCGGGTTTTTTTGGATGGTAATGATAAAAAGCAAAAATGATTTTCCTACTACTAAAGTTAATTAAAAATTCACACAGTTGCGAGGCTAAATTGCACTTGCTTGCAGCCCCAAAGTAATCATCATTTTGGAGAGATGTTTAAACTGACTCTGAGATGAGGTGTCCTGTGCAACAAAGTGAGATTCCTGGAGGAAGCCTGCCCCAGTGCCTGGTGGATAAACTGTGTCTCTAGCAGGATGTAGTGGGCCTGGAACGTATGCCCTGGCAGACAGATAAGACTCCTCAAGTGCCCAAGTCTCTGACTTGCTGTATCTACCACTACCATTTCTCAAGCACATGTACATGGCAGTGGTAGGCTGAGAAGGACCAACCAGAGGGCTTTTGTCACCATCATTCACCACTTTTTGTTTAGTCCCAGCATAAAATCCTCTTTCTGCCCCTTGGTGCTGACCTTAATTTTTTAAGGTCAGCAGTTTTCCAGTACCTAAAGGGAGATTATAGGACAGAAGGGGAGAGACTTTTTAGGAGGTCAGACTGTGATAGGACAAGGGGGAATGGATATAAACTGAAGGAGGGGACATTTAGATTGCAGATTATGAGGAAGTTCTTTCCCTGGAGAGTGGTTAGGCACTGGCACAGGTTGCCCAGAGAGGTTGTGGCTGCTCCATCCCTGGCAGTGTTCAAGGCCAGGCTGGATGTGGCCCTGGGTGACCTGGGCTAGTGATTGGCATCCCTTCTCAGTGTGGGGAGGTTGGAACTAGATGATCTTTAGGGTCCCTTCCAACCTGCCCATTCTAGGATTCTAGGATTCTATGATTAATGTGCTCCCCACTCATCCAAAATCCCTGAGAAACAGCCAGAACACAATTCCTTAAACATCTGATAAATCCTGACATGTCAGGGAAGCAAATCACTCAGGTAGTTATTTATGTGCCTACTGGCAGATCAGAAGTTGTTTTTCTCCAGCTGAAGATGCTTTAGAGGCTGAAATTGGACCCCTTTTTAAAACCTGCAGTCCACACCATGCTGACAGGCCGTGTCAAAAGTATCTTGAATTCATGAGCACCATTTTTCTCTTTCAGTCAATCTGGCAATAATTTGGTTGCTTTCATCCCTTGAAAGGAGAGAACTCATAGTGAGATACATTAGTGCTGCCACTCTTTCAGTTGAAAGGGGTGCTTTTAACATGCTGTTTCTATGAACTTTGAGCTAAAAACAGACAAGGGGCATACTCTGTTTTCCAGAAGAAGGACTACAAGTTTCTAAAGGCTTTGGGTTCTTCATTTTGGAAGAAACTTGTTTAGAAAACAGAATGCAGCAATGCCTTCAGGAAACATCTGTCGCTGTACTAAGCAGAATATTGAAAAGTTTAGGGTACATAAAAATTAATTACTAGTTCTTGGAGTTATTCCCTTTTCATGCAAATAATTTTATTGTTTTTAATACTTGTGAGATGTTTTATTTTCCATCCAAGATCAGTATTTTGTCAAATATGTTTGATTGAAAATTTCCAGCTAGCTTTATATCCACATAACTCCATGATATTTTGCCCTGTCATAGTCCAGAAACCTGAGCAATTTATCTCAGCTGCAGTTCACTCCTAGAGGCCTCTATTCTCCAGACTCTTACAAGTTGGATAAGGATTAAGTTGAAACCTGAAGCAATAATTCTATTAATGAGCTCCTACCCTCATCGGCAAGATGATAAACACATGGCACAGATGCTCTTTAAGAGATTATGGGACTGACAAAGATTAGGTACCACTGGTATATGGAATAACAAATATATGTGTTTGGAAATTTCTGATGATACCATCGATCTCAGTTGTGATCTCTGAGCAGAAATAAAATACTATGGCTTGATTGCTGTTAATGACCATGTGAAATGTGGCAATATTACAAAAGGTGCAAATGCCTTTAGAATTTTGCAAAAGCCTGGCACAAGCCAAGATTGAAGGTAATATTAAACTCTTCAAACAGAATTTATCTAAAATTAACTAATGTCTTTAATCTAAATGCCCAAATAGCTATTTAATGCAGAACTTGAAAATCTTGAACATTTGGGGAATTGAAAAAAATATAAAATAAATGCTAGGATGACTAAACCTCTGCAAATAACTTTAGTTCTGATATCTGTGTTTTCTATACTTGGCAGCCTGACCTTCATGGGAGAAAAGGCTAGAAGGAATTAAAAATCAGGAAAAAAATCTCCAAATCTGAAGACAGAGAAGCCTCTCTGAGAAGACATGTGCAATATGAAATATATCAGACGTACATGATTCTGTACACAAAACCAGAATACTTTAAGAAAATGTTCATCCAGTTTAGTTTAGGCATAGCTTTATTCTCCTTTTATTAAATAGGTTGATAGAATATTTTTATTTGAGATTTGGAGATTTGCATCAGTTACAAACTGTAATTTTTTGAGTTTTTAGGTCTTCTGCAAAGTTGCTTTAAAATCAGCTAGTGATTTTTCCCAGGCAGCAATGGTCCTGAGGGCCAGATATGGAGAGAGCATGAGCACCAAAGCCTTGATTCCTTAGCAAAGTGATGCTAAAAATCAGGTCGTGCAGAAGTAGGAGAAAGTCTGCTAAAGCAGTAGTTTGAGTCTTTACTCAGCAAAATCTGGGAAACGAGCAACATGTGTGAGTGACAGTCCTGGCAAACAAACCCACGAGAAGAAACAGCTTTGTGCTCTGCTTAAATTGTCCTTTGTTACACAGGTTGTTGCCACGATGTTGCCTACAAGCAAGTAAGCCCATCAGGCTTTGGAAAATAGGCTTACCCTGTTATCTGAAAATATTTCTGTGGATCAAGCTCTCAAAGAGCTTCAAGGGTAAATATTTTTATTAAGAAGCCCTTTAGACATAGAGCTAGCAGCTTTTCCCACATTCACAACTTGTTGGTGAGCTCAACAAACCAGCACTGTGTCTTGAGATCTGCAGGGGAAAACTACATTGAAGAAGGGTATGTGTGTGGGAAGAAGCACAGTCATTTCCCAGATAACTCATCCCACAGTTTCAGAAGGTCTGTGTTTCTGACTGTGCTTACGTCGTCGTCATTGTGGCTAGGCTTCGCGAACGAAGCTCCAGGGAGGGCTCCACCCACGCTCCTCCTCAGCGCCTTTTCCAAGCGCGCTGATAAAAAGAGGATAGCAGATAGCACCCTCGAGCCTGCACTAGGGATTTTTTTAGGTGAGACACAGCATGCACAGAGCTGGACCCACCCTTTAGTCCTAAGGTTCATCTGCCAGGGCCTAGCAAGCTTGGATGCTGGCAGCCAAGTCCTTAGGATGGAGGTTTAACCTCTTAGCTGGAAGGCCTT
Organism: Bucco capensis; assembly: GCA_013396975.1. Lineage (NCBI taxonomy): Eukaryota > Metazoa > Chordata > Aves > Piciformes > Bucconidae > Bucco > Bucco capensis. The sequence continues at coordinate 239,331 of VWZO01011172.1, read as the reverse complement.
CCAGGGCTAAA
>VWZO01011172.1:188672-234998 GCA_013396975.1 Bucco capensis | reverse complement strand
CAGGCTCGAGGGTGCTATCTGCTATCCTCTTCTTATCAGCGCTTGGAAAAGGCACTGAGGAGGAGCGTGGATGGAGCCCTCCCTGGAGCTTCGTTCGCGAAGCCTAGCCATACATACAGACTTCCCTAGATAGAACAGTTTTTCTGATTAAATTAAATGAATGCTTTAAAAGGAAAGGGTTTAGTTTTGTTCTCTAGAGTTGTATTCTGCAAGCTCTAGTTCCTGCTTCTACTTACAAAACTGGGTAATGAAACAAAGAAAAGGAAGTCAGCAATTTGTCAAACTATGCCAAGGACTGGATGCATCAAAGGAACCATGTTTTTNGAAGCCTAGCCATACATACAGACTTCCCTAGATAGAACAGTTTTTCTGATTAAATTAAATGAATGCTTTAAAAGGAAAGGGTTTAGTTTTGTTCTCTAGAGTTGTATTCTGCAAGCTCTAGTTCCTGCTTCTACTTACAAAACTGGGTAATGAAACAAAGAAAAGGAAGTCAGCAATTTGTCAAACTATGCCAAGGACTGGATGCATCAAAGGAACCATGTTTTTCCAACAGACTCAATAGCTCATTGATTGGAGTCTGCTGCCTTCATATGTCTGATGATCTGCTTGTAAAGAGCTTTTACATTTGCATACTTGCTCCACTTTGGCTGGAGGTGCTCTCAAAAATTGATGAAGTATGGAAGTGTTGAAACAAATTCCAGGCATTGACCCAGCTTATCAGTATGGTGGGCTTCACTGAGCTGGAAAGCTTTTAGGAGCTTGTAGGAAAATGCTAAAAATAGAAACAGGAAGGGTGGAAGGAGCGATCCCTGCTTTGATTTTCTGAAACAAGTACTGTGAAATGAGAGTATTTTCTATATCCACGGAGCTAACACAGAATGTCAGTACCTCTTCCCCTTGTCATACACCTTCAGGGTTCATTGCCTACCCAAGGCAGTGCATTTTGTACCTTCAGCTATCACGCAAAACATCTAGAAAAAATTGTTGCATATTTCTACAGGTCTTCATTGTGTAGGATGTGACCAAGTATTATCTGGCTTGTTTTATTGCACCTTTGCCCTGGAGTTATGTTGCTTGCCTGCATGCTGTGTGAAATAATGTCTTATCCCATATAAAATATTCCTCCTTTGGTTCATATACTTCAGTGTGTGGATTGGAATTATCAGAATTGGATTATTTTCAAGTGAGAAAACCAAATGCTTGTTGACAGCATACACAGAAGTGTCATGAGAACAGCTGAGTGCAATTTATCTTTCCGTATAATGGAATACTTGCAAGAATGCATTTATAATCTTTGTTCAGCTCTACATGCTGATGTTAAGCACTGGGTATTTTGACTGGAAACACCTTGCTGTTTCTAGAACAACCATAGGGTAGAAAGGTCAATGAGAGGATTATTGTGGAGTGATCTTTTCAGTACTAACACACTCTAATGAAAGCAAGACAAAGAGTAATAGTGGAGACTAACCAATTGTGTAGATAGCAAGTTGTGGATTCCTTCATGAAATATTTGACATGATCAAGGAGTTAGAACTTTGCTTGAAGCATTTTGAGCAACCTGTGGAGCAGTGGGATGTGTACAATATTCATAACCATCCTCAGCGATTAGAGAAAATGTTGAAGTCTTCTCCAGCAGGAATCTTAATTCTTGCTTCAAAATGGGCAAGAAGTGTTAAGATTTGAAAGATGCAAGCCAGAAGTAAAGAATGAGTTTTAGCTAGTGCAAATAATCTCATAGTCGTACTTAGTGAATCAAAGAAAAACACAGATCTTCTAGGCACAAATAATATTGGTAATGATACTGTGAAGAGCCTAGGAAAATGCAGATAGCATGAGATATATTTGTGGATTAAGGCTGTAACACCATAAAGCCATAAAGCTAACCAGGGGATGGGAAGGAAGCTGTCCTTCAGTGCCTATCACATGGTTGAAAGCACTTTTTCTAGCTCCCAAGGAGAAGGGGCATTCCTACTGCAGTACCCTGCTCAGATTTAGCCCTGTGTATGAGTGAAGTGATGGAATAATTATCAGAATTATGATGTTGATAAAGCTGAATGTTACTCATGCTGTGTGAAAACTTAATGATGTTGTAAAAGCACTCAGAATTAATAAAAGGGTTGCCTGTATAACCTTAATTCAGAATTCTTGTGCACGTACATTTTCAGTCTGTCATAGTTTGGTCAAAACCAACATCCCTCAATCTCAAGAATCCTTATTTTATATAATGTGCAGACTGTGGATATTCAGGTTAAAAGCAGTTATTATACTTTTTTTTTAATTCCTTATTATTTATCATGTGTGGCTCGTTGTTTTAGTTATCATATGCCATTTGAATGTTTCTCTAAAGAGAAAGGGGGTTTTTAGTGTAGTGTCTGAGCATCCATTTATCAGAGACTGTGATTTCAAACTATTTTGTGCCTTTATTGTGTACATTTTACAGATGGAAAGCTGAAGTAGAGCAATAGTAAGGCCAAATACAGGTGCTGGGTTTTGACATGCAGTTTGAGTTGCTGACAACCTAAATTTTAAGATACTCCCACAGCACTATAGGTTCAAAGTACATACTTGCGTTACATCTTTGCAAGTCAGATGCTAAGGTCTAAAGAAAATTAGAAGCTCTTTCTTGGTTTCTTGCAGGCTGTAGGGAGTCTGGTACACCAGACTTCAATCAGGCTTCATATAGCCTCTTTTGTTACAGAAGTCTTTCAACTTTGAAACAGGACAGAAGGCAGGTTTCTTGTATGCAAAATCCAGATTTATCCCTAGAGCAGACCTCTTTTAAGCACTAAATTAATGAAGCACTTCAATAAAAAAAAGGACAGAACTGTGTTGTTAGGTACATTCACAATGAGCATAGTGACTTCTAGGCTCTTTACTTGCTCTCTGTTTGCCAATTTGAACCCAGAACTGGGAAACACACAGTAGGCTGAGGTGAGCTGCTAGGTAAGGAGCAACCTTTGGCCAGTTAGCTGAAAAAAAATCTGTCAGGCCTTTGCAAACAGTGATTTTGAAGAGATATATAAATTATACAGATTTGGGAAGATTTCTCTTAGAAACAGTAAAATCCACATCTTTAAAGCGGAGATTATGACTTGCTGAATTTCAAAGTTCTTCTGCAGTTGCTGTTGGGATACAGGGATTTCTCAAAGAAAAGGTGGCCTGAACTGGTCAAAACAAGGCATTTTTCTCAGCCTCAGAGATAGCTGAATTGCTGATGCACACATAAATTTACCAGTTTTGTTTGTAACACATTTGCTGGTTTAAAAGGAGAAATGAAGATAAATCATCAATAATTTTCCCCAAATTATAAATAAATCATATTCATTATCCAAAAATTACCTCACCTCATCTGATAGCAACTATACTATCTAGACATAGGGAAAAGGTGGAAACAGTAAATCCTGACAGATAAAAGATTTAACTAAATGAACAAGTTCAAACAGCTCTGGGCAATGCACTAAAATAAGCACAGAACAATCATCTTCATTACCAAAAGGGTGACTGATATGATCTGTTTTGTTGGAGTTTTCCATTTTTACCATATATATTCAAAAGGTTGGTACAAAAAATTATTTCCAATATTAATCAGTTTCTCTAACAGTCCTTAGGTAAATGTTATACAGGAAAGAAAGAGGGTTTGGATATTGCAGTTTTGGTTTGCTTATACTGAATATTAGCAGAAATGTGGGAGTATGAAAGCCCCTAAATTTAGAAACCATCTTAAACACCTATCATAAGAAAAAAAAAAATATCCAGGCAAATATAGTGATGCCTCTGAAAGGTCAGTGATGGAGGTGTCAAAATAATCTTCTATATATCTTACAAGATGGCCCTGAGTGTTCCCAGAACCCACTAATAGTCCATTGGTGAGTGAGGTGTGGTGAGTGTGAAACACCACAGAGAAGCCATAATAGAAAGGAAACATAAGCATAGGCATTTTTGCCTGAAAACTTCAGCCACAGAGAGCATGTTTATATTTTGTGGATCAGCTGAACTATTTCAGAATTTAGGAAATCTTCTTACAGAGAAAATTGAGCATGAAATGAAGTACCAAAAAAAAAAAAAAAGTAGGATAAAATATCAAACACACATGGAAAAACAGAATTAAACATTCATCTTGGTCCCCAGGATCTTAGGGTAGACTCAGAAAACTGGGGGTCAGGTATTAATTAACATGAATGTCATACATTAAAAGTTCATGTTCCTTATGAAAGTATCCAGTGTATCTCGTTTTGAATCTGGCTTATGATTTTTTTTCCCCTTTTTAAACTGTATTTTAATGAGTGCATTTTATCTTTTCTAACATATAGCTACATTGAATGTTATTGATGTTTTTATCTGTCTTTAAGGTTCTCAGTGTTAATACTTTTATACAAGGTATTTTCCTGTATGGCACGGACCATATGAATGATGCCTTTTAACATCAATGAAATTCCATATCACATTAGATAGTGAAAAGTACAGAAAGTATAAATGACTAGTGATAGTTCTTAGGTGAATGTAGGCAGACTATAAGGTATGATATTATAATTGCTTCAGTCTGAAAATCCCTTGTGGTCTCCTGTGGCCCCTGGTGCCATAACTGTGCCCACAGCAGAGGGAGCATTAAACTCATTGCCCACGGGAAAGTGTGGGGAGTGATACCCATGTTCCCAGAATCCTTGCATGGGTAGGATGAGCTCTTTAGCCTTCTGGCAGTCATCCTAGGAGAAGGACAACTCTGATTCCAAACCCGGGCAGATGGAGCTCGTTTAGCCCTGTAAGGCCTTCCAGCTAAGAGCTTAAACCTCCATCCTAAGGACTTGGCTGCCAGCGTCCAAGCTTGCTAGGCCCTGGCAGATGAACCTTAGGACTAAAGGGTGGGTCCAGCTGTGTGCATGCTGTGTCTCACCTAAAAAAAATCCCTAGTGCAGGCTCGAGGGTGCTATCTGCTATCCTCTTTTTATCAGCGCAAGAAAACTGGGTGTACAGTGCTGTATATGTCAGTAAGCAAAGAGTCATAAAGTAACACCGTGGCGAATCACTTGTGTGATCTGAGAAGGTCGAGAAACACAGATCTACCTCCCTTCTGTGCAAAAGCAAGACTTCTGCGAGAGTAGGTCAGTGATTTCTAGGCCTTTCTCTCATTTGCATCCTCTGCCTCAGTCTCCCAAAGCAGAAGATTGACAGCCTGTGTTTCTCGAGAGATGTATAACTTGTTCTCTGTCAACTCTGGTGACTGTATTGTCAGAGAATCCTATTTTGATGACACTGCACCCACTAGACAAAGACTGGAGACAAGAAAATAAAACTTGGAAAGACTGTCTTCCTGCTGACAGTTAATGAGGCTGCGGAGGAGACACTCTTTTTTCTGTAGCCTGTAAATTCATCAGGTATTCTCCAAGCTATTAATAATGTTTTGGCTAGCAATACCAGGTGGGTTTAATGGATTTCCCTGCCAGAGTGCTGAACGTGATTGCAATGAAGCATGAAACAACCTGTTTTAATGACTTACACTAGAGCTTGCTTAAACCTGATGATTTTTAAAAGGCACCTGAGTCTTTCATTAATTGAACAAGTAACTACTTCACAGTGGATGAATAATTAATTTAAAAGTCTGAAAACTAATATTCATTGTACATTAGGAAATATTACTGAAAATTTTCTGGTCAAGTTCTTTAATACTAAGTAATCACATCTATTGATTTTGAGATGGTTTCTGCTTATTGCTATCAGTATGTAAAGAAGATGTGCTCCTTTCTCTGCAGCTGGGATGACAGCAGTTCAGTTAGTAGTGGCCTCAGTGACACTCTTGACAACCTCAGCACAGATGATTTGAATACCACCTCCTCTGTCAGCTCTTATTCCAACATAACTGCCTCTTCAAGGAAGAACACTCATGCCCAGGTGAGTAGCTGCTTTTCATGGCAATTTTTGGCAAAACCCCACAAGTGCACAGGATAACAGAGAAAAATGTTTATTATCAATGCCTCTGAAACAAATGGAATATTCATATTTTATAAACTCCTCTATCACACTTGTGTACAAGAAGCCCATAGACACCATTGCCCTAAACCTTGAGCATGGGCTGACACCTCAGATGCCCTGCTCCCTGGGCACATCCCACTGCTGAAATTGCCAGCTGGAAAGACCCTGCTCTGCCCACCCTGGAGGAGTTCTCACTGCTTCCAGCCCCAGGAATCCCCCAGACCCTGCTGCACCCTAACATGCAATGTGAATGAATCTATGACAGGTGGATTTCTGCTCACTTCATTGGAGTATCTCTTTCCACAGATAGCACAATTGAAAATAAGAGAGTTTGTCATTCACGAACTGACACATATCAAGGAATAAATGCCTGATTTGCAGTCCTTTCCTTGTTCTCTCCACTGGGAGAAAAGAGGCTGAAAGGAACCCACAGGTGACAGAACTTCTCCCCAGTTAGGTCTGGGAATGCAAGTGTTTCGTGGGCCCACAAGCTGACAATGCATAGTGTCAAAATAGAGTTCTGAACAGTGTACAGCCACAAGCTATACACATAGTATGTAATTAAATGTGTGTGTGTGTATACATGTACAAATCCCTTGTGCCAGGTATTCCAGTATTTTTCCCTAGCTACCCTCAAAATTGCAAGTGATGAAAAAGACAACACCAAATGCCTGCAGGACTCAGTTCCCCCAAATAAAGAAAAAGGAAGAGTTAGTCCCAAGAGAAAACTGTTCTCTGCTGTGTCATCTCCTGTTTGCAAGCAGAGAACTTCAAGACTGAACACGCAGCAGAGGGAAAAAGTTGTTGCCTCCAGTGATTTGATGTCAAGTATTCAGGACATAAGACTGACACTCCCAATTCCATTTAGACTCCTGCAGGCAGCCAGTGCCTTGCAATTCAGAGATCTGTTTTGTAGATGTATGTTGTGGCAGACTTTGTCAACAGGAGAAAAAAACCCACGTCATTTCCCTCAGACCATCAGGAATGGAGATTAATCTGCAGCAGGACAGATTTCAGACCAAGGTAGTACTCATGCAAAGATACTCAAACAGTCACCAGCATCCTTCAGCCCTTACCATTGCTTTTCTCACCCCATGGCTTCTAACTGGAGATCAGCCTTTTCTCTTCCACATCAACAGTGATGGCCAGCTAGTCTTGGCTTACTTGTTCCACTGAATCATCATCATCACTGGGAAATCTCAGGCTGACTCTTTAAATCTTTGTGGGTGTTTCATTTGAGTGGTCTCATGTTCCAGCTGCTCAACTAACTAGACACTATGTATATTAGAAAGAAATTCCTCCCCACAAGGGTGGTGGAACACTGGCCCAGGTTGCCCAGGGAGGTGGTTGAGTTGCCATCCCTGGAGGCATTCCAGGTAAGGCTTGCCAGGGCTCTGGGCAAGCTGCTCTAGTTGGGGATGTCCCTGCCCACTGCAGGGGGGTTGGACTGGATGACCTCCAGAGGTCCCTTCCAACCCAAACCATTCTGTGAGTCTGTGATTCTACTTGCAGTTTACTCAGTGATAGAGATGCAGCACATGTTCAAATGTTGCTATCCTGCCAGAACTACTTTGTCTTATGAAGGCTAGGAAAAGGCTAGGCAGATTAATCAAAATGCACTGTACTCCATGCTAACCTGAAATCTCAATCAGAGACTGAGAAGAGCAGAATATGTAAGTGTTTTGTCAGCTGTTCTCCAGGTGTAAGGTACATTCATGCAACACAGATCCCTCTTGCAGTCTTGTTAAGTGATCAGAGCAGTGCAAGTTGGCTACTGCCTGAGGCAGAAATTGCATATTTTTTTGTTGTTTTCTTATTAAAACAGGATCAACCTTGCTTTTTGGATCCCATAATGGTGAAGAGAGGCTTTTAGAAAGTAGTATACTTGTCATTTCTTGGAAATCATGCACTTTACTTTAAAAATGTATAGCTATATATTTATAAGCATCCATTTATAAGAAAATTTCTGGGAGCATTACACATGTTATAACAACTCCGCTAACAAAAACTCTTTTCTGAAGGACCCTGTAATATTTGTGTAGCTGTTTACTTGTGTTCTTTTCCCATCAATCTTTACCCAAAATCCATGCTAGCATCTCTAAAGCATATATGAAATTACAGAAGTGCAGAGAGCTTTTGCAATTTGTATGCCTCTAATGACAAATATGTAAACAGCAACTGATTAGTCGGTCGTCATCTAATCAGTATTAATCCAACTTATGATAGCAGTGCCTAGGAAACAGCCACAGAGGGGTCTTTGGGGAGAAGGAGTTGTGGCAACACAGAATAATACATAGTCTTCCCCTGAATGTGATCCAGTTTGCAGTCCCATTTAGATTGAGTGCATGAAGATAAGGATTTGGTGATACCTGAGAGCAGCAGTTTCTTGTTAGAAGCAATTCATTTCAGTGGAGACAAACCAGTGGAAAAGCCATGAGCTATAGCACTTAATTTTGCTGGAAGTGTTATCCTTACTCACTGGTGACACCACATACTCAGTGCTGCTGGAACAACGTTCCTAATTCAGTCAGTGGAAGGTTTTCATAGGAAAAGGTAAGAAACCAGACTGAGGTGATTTTAGTAGTGTATTTAGGAATTCCCTAATTCAAGCTTTTAGTAAAACCTCTCAGCTGAGAAAGTCATTTGTGAAATTCAGAAGGAGTTGAGGAACAATAGTATATCACCAGTTACGGTTGAAATAAATTATATCTCATGTTATATTTATTTATCTATGAAGGAAAGAGTTGTAATATTTGAAAATGAAAGGAAAAAGTAAAATATCTTCCCTAAATATGAATGTTTTTAATTTTTTGTGATCAGGATACTAATGTTTTAGAAGGGAAGTCTCCATGGCCCTTGCCACAGGCAGATCAATGTGCTTATTTTCCTCCCCTCTGGTGCTTTAAGAAATCAGCAAATACTGAAAATGCCAAGACTGACCATTTGCTATGCAACTCTCTTGTAGCTGAAGACAGACTCAGAGAAACACTCAGTTACAGATAGCGAAACTTGGGGCAGCACTGAAGAACTGAAGAAACCAGAGGAAGACTTTGACAGCAGCATAGATGGCAGTGGCAAGTGGAAAGCCCTTCCCTCAGGGCTCTCTGAAGATTCAGAGAAGGGAGGGCAGAAAGCCTCTCTCTCTGTTTCACAGACTGGATCTTGGAGAAGAGGCATGACTGCACAAGTAGGACCAACTCAGCCCAGGCACAAAGCAGGAACAAGTGCGCTCAAGACCCCAGGTAAGAGACTTCTGTAGTTTAGATCACAGCATTGAAAATTAAGGCTTTATACTTATAATTCATCTTTTGGCACTAGAATCTTTAGTGGGCTAAAATAATGGGAACAGACATGGGAAACTGTAAGTGCCTTGGTAGTTCTTATAAATGATTGCAAGTCAAGNCCACAAGGGATTTTCAGACTGTGCCTGGAAGCCAAGATTGTAATTAAATACTAACTTGTTGGTCTCTATAACTGCTAGTTTGCTACTCTGCATACTAATAATTTATTAATAACACGTGAGTTTATCCACAAAAAAATGCTGTGATTGAATTTTGTTTTACTATCCCGCTGCAGGTATTCTACAGACCACAGTTAAGAGACAAAAAATTGTAGAAATTACCTTTTTGCAAACTTTCTTCAGTTCTAGATGACTTCTTACCTGATTTTGAAAGGCCTTTTGGAAGTAGCAACCACTTCCGCAATCCAGTTTTGAAGCAAAAGATCCAAAGTTGGAGGAGTACATCACTATTAAGGCCATCTAACCCATCATTTTACTAGGGAAATATTGATTACTTATAGGACATTTTCTATACTCATAGGACATATTCTAGACTTTTGTCTTGTCCTGACAAAATGCTACATGAGTGTGCCTTAACTCGACTTCTAAAGGCAACTAACGAACATCTCCTCTGTATAAATTCAAATCCTTTGTGAGCCTCTTTTGTTTCTTTGCAATTTGGAACTGCTAAACATTGGTCAGCCTCTGGTCTATAAGATCCCCAAGGACCATTGCTGTAGTCAGTGGTCATATAGATGTAGAAATGACCCCTCTGTAATAACAATTGAAAAAAGGACATAATAAAAGATTTATCATATGCCAAGATAAATTTCCTAGATCTGTTTGCTGAAGATGAGCATGCAGCCACTGTGCAACACAGAACTGAGGTCTTAATGTTTTTAAGCATATACCAATAGTCTGTGATCACCATGTAGGAGTCTGACCTGTATCCTAGCATGTGCTTGTGTTTGTGTGGCATAAAGTGTGCACTGGATAAAAACATGAGTGGATTTAGTTCTGAGAATCAGGCCACCCACCCCCAGAACTTCCAAATTCTCTTGAAGAGAGAATTAAAAACTCTGTTATGATGAATATTTGTTCCTTAATAAGAGTGTACAATAGATGCATACAGAGAAAATAGAAGAGAAATGGTATTTTGTCTATAAAAGAGGAAGGGGATATTTTCGTTAAGACAAAAGAGAATCTTTCTGAATGTCACTGTAACATTATGTAGTTATATGGTATGTAAGTATTTGTCTGTGCAGTACTAAAGACAAATCTTCAGAAAATAAAAAATCTTGAGAAGATATCAAGGATACAGGCTGCCCAGGGAGGTGGTGGAGTCACCGTCCCTGGAGGTGTTTAAGAAACATATAGATGCTATACTTAGGGATGTGGTTTAATGGTATGTTAGTGATAGGTATGCTTGGACTTGATGATCTTAGAGTTCTCTTCCAGCCTTAATGATTCTGTGACTCTGTGGTTCTGTGATATGACAAAGCCTATTAACTCATGTAATTGAAATTGCAATAGATCAAGAGGATTCATACCATGATAACATAATCTCTCCCTGATAATTTTGTGTAACTAAAACCAGAACAAACATAACTATAAGCTAAAAAAATGTAATCAGTGAAAACCAAAGAATTCAATAGATACAACTAATTTATACATGCATAATTAATGTCATACTTCTGGAAATGTTAATTACTTGTCATGCTTCATTTTCAAATATTTTTTCTTATATATAGAAATACAATTAAAAGGAAAAAAAAAAGCCAAATAAAATTCCTTGTAGTTCATTCAGGATTGTTTTCTACATCAGTATTCTCCAGCTATATAGGAAACCGAAAGTTTTCAGGAGAATGTCAAGCTTTTAATGCATAATGCTTACCTGCAATGTATCACAGAATCACAGAATGTTAGGGGTTGGAAGGGACCTAGAAAGATCATCTAGAGCAACCCCCCTGCCAGAGCAGGATCACCTAGACCAGCTCACACAGCAATGTGTCCAGGCAGCTCTGCAATGGCTCCAGACAAGGAGACTCCACAGCCTCCTGGGCAGCCTGGGCCAGTGCTCTGGCACCTGCACTGCAAACAAGTTCCTCCTCGTGTTAATACTAAACCTCCTGTGATCCAGCTTGCTCCCATTCCCTCTTGTCCTACCATTGGATGCCATTGAGCAGAGCCTGGCTCTCTCCTCCTCACACTCACCCTTAACAGATTTGTAACCATTGCTGAGGTCTCCTCTCAGTCTCCTCTTGTCCAGGCTGAAGAGACCCAGCTCTCTCAGCCTGTCCTCCTAGGGCACATGCTCCACTCCTTTCAGGATCTTGCTGGCCCTGTGCTGGACTCTCTCCAGCAGCTCCCTATCCTTCTGGAGCTGAGGGGCCCACAACTGGACACAGGATTCCAGGGGAGGCCTCCCCAGGGCAGAGGAGAGGGGAGAAGAACCTCTCTGGCTCTGCTGGCCACGCTCCTCTTCATGCATCCTAGGATGCCATTGGCCTCTTGGCCACAAGGGCACATTGCTGCCTCATGGGCATCCTCCTAGCCACCAGCACTCCTAGAGCTTTCTCTCCAGGGCTGTTCTCCAACACATCAGTTCCCAGTCTGTACTGATCCATGGGGTTATTCTTTCCCAGATGCAGTACTTGACACTTACCCTTGTTAAATTTCATCAAGTTTGTCCCTGCCCATGTCTCTAGCCTGTCCAGGTCACTCTGGATGGCAGCACAGCTCCTGGTGTGCCAGCCACTGCTCCAAGCTTGGGATCATCCACAAACTTGCTGAGGCAACACTCTACCCCTTCATCCAGGCCATTAATGAATATATTGAACAGTCCTGGCCCCAGCACTGACCCCTGCCCATTCTTCCATGTACTATATATCTCCTTGTTATGCCTAAGCTTATCCAGTAGTTCCCTGCTCAACCATGCATGTCTCCTAACTCTCCTACTAGATCCTACTAGTATCCTTCCTGCTGATGGGGACTAAACACCAAATTGATTTGTTTTCTTGGAGTAATTTTTCTATTTGTGTATTTTTTCATTTTGAAATTGTAACCATATAATATTAAAATTAGATATTGAGACATTATAGTTTAAACACTTTATCTTTTCAAATGTATTTTTCTTTAGGAAAAACAGATGATGCAAAAGCTTCAGAAAAAGTGAAAACTCCCCTGAAAGGAGCCTCCATTCAGCGCTCTCCATCAGACGCAGGGAAAAGCAGCGGCGATGAAGGAAAAAAGCCTCCCTCTGGCATTGGGAGATCAACTGCTGCAGGGTCCTTTGGATTCAAGAAGTCCGGGATGGGATCTTCTACCATAATCACCACAAGTGGGGCAACCATCACAAGCGGGTCAGCAACTCTAGGAAAAATGCCAAAATCTTCAGCCATTGGTGGAAAGTCCAATGCGGGGCGGAAAACAAGCTTAGATGGTTCCCAGAACCAGGATGACGGTATCCTGCACATGAACTCAAAGACAACCCTACAGTATCGAAGTTTGCCTCGCCCATCAAAATCCAGTGGCAGTGGGATCCCCAGCAGGGGTGGCCACCGCTCCAGCACCAGCAGCATTGACTCCAATGTCAGCAGCAAGTCTGCGGGTGCTGCTGCCACCAAACTGCGAGAGCCAAGCAAGATCGGATCTGGCCGGTCCAGCCCTGTCACCATCAACCAGACAGACAAAGAAAAAGAGAAAGTGGCCGTGTCTGATTCTGAGAGTGTCTCGCTGTCCAGTTCCCCCAAATCCAGCCCCACCTCAGCGAGCGCTGCTGGCACTCCAGGGCTTAGGCAGCCTGGATCCAAATACCCTGATATCGCCTCCCCCACCTTTCGAAGGTTAGTGCTTTTCTTTGAATTCCTTAAGTTGCAGTATATAAAGCAGGGCTTTGCAAGTACTGGGCAAAAAGCCTTTTCAGGGCATATTTTGCCACAGAAAATCAAGTGAAAAAAAAAATCAAGGGAAATACTTTTTTCATACAATGTGATTATTTCCCTAAGAAAGACTTTTGCAGAGCTGAAATACCTGCTCCTTGAGCGTTGAACATTTTAGGTATATTCCCATAACAACAGTTTGAAGATTAGGAGTTGGATCCTTATGGGTCTTTTCCAACTTGAGATGTTCTATGATTCTAAAGTCAGGTACCTGAGAAATTCAGTACTCTGTTCAATCCTCAGTACTCTGATAAACCCCTAGAGGGAAGAAGGACACCGTGTTCAGGCACATTCTGTTACTGGAACAGGCAATACCACAATCTGCTTGGAGAGCTGAAGAGCTTTATAAAAGTATTGGCTTTCACGTTGTCGGCAGCACCAGCTACAAATGTCTCATGATCTTAGCAGCTTTGTTACATCTTTCATCACAAACATTAGTAAAGCTAAATTTCAATTGGAAATGCCCAATTGTAATGTTTCTGGGAGTATAAATCTGCTTGAAATATAGATTGGGATGGAGTGCTAGCGCTGTTGGAGAAAAAAGCCAATAGTGCCCTCTTGTGCCTAATTACCAAAACGGCATGTCCAGGCTGCTTGGGAGCTGCTGCTGCTTTTTGTGGGCTTGGTAATATGTAAACTGGATTCTTATATTATTCACCATGTTTACCTTACATCACGATAAGTTTTGCATTTATTTCATATTAATTTATAAGCTGCACCTTAACTGCAGCTTGAAATATTTCCAGTAAGACATTAAGTCGTAACATGAGCAGTTATTTCAACAGTTTTAGAGGAGTTGGGGTTTATTTTTCCGTCATCACTATAGAATTTTCTTCTCTAGAATTGCTAGAAGCAATTATGTGAAATACACCTCTCATAACTGCCCTTGGAGACAATCTGAGCCTATTTTACTCCAGTGCAGTTTATTCTGTCTGAATGGTTACTACACGACCAATGACTGCATGACCATCTGTGCTAAGGAACAACAAGAGGGAAATTTTACACAACTACGTAGATGTTTATTAAAGTATGAAGGGTTTTGCAAGTGTTTGTTGCAATCATGTTAGCTGATTTGAGAAGCAAGGGGATTAAAAGCTAATGACTTAAGTTGTGGGAAAGCTTAATTACTGTTTGGGTGAAAGCGTAATCTGTTTATGAACTAAGACAAAAATGTGATTATTTTACCTCTCTCTGGGAGGTTCTGTATGTGTGAAGAGCACATTTGAATAGGAGTGAGTGAGAGCTGTTGCTAATGAAACAAACCCTGATTATTGTTATATGGTTAAGTGAATTTAATTGTGTGATGTAGGCGTGTAGGCATGACTTTGCTATCGGTAATTAAAAATGTGTAGTTTGGCTCTTAGGATGTTACGCCATGAATGTTTAATGTGGCTCTCAGTTTCTCTAAAGCTATTTGTTTTATATTTAGGTTGTTTGGTGCCAAGGCAAGTGGTAAAGCTGCCTCTGCACCCAGTACTGAAGGTGTGAAACCCACATCGGCAATGCCCAGCCCTAGTACCACATTGGCACGGCAAGGCAGCCTGGAATCGCCGTCCTCGGGCACAGGCAGCATGGGCAGTGCAGGTGGGCAAAGTGGTAGCAGCAGCCCCCTCTTCAGTAAACCTTCGGACTTAAATGCAGATGTTGTAAGCTTAAGTCACTCCTTGGCTTCCAGTCCCGCCTCAGTGCACTCTTTCACATCAGGTGGTCTTGTGTGGGCTGCAAACCTGAGCAGCTCTTCAGCGGGCAGTAAGGACACACCAAGTTACCAGTCCATGACTAGCCTTCACACCAGTTCTGAGTCTATTGATCTTCCTCTTAGCCATCATGGCTCTCTCTCTGGACTGACAACAAGCACTCAGGAGGTTCAGAGCCTGCTCATGAGGACTGGAAGCGTCAGATCGACTCTTTCGGAAAGGTGAGCTTGCCTATAGATACAGTGACCATGAAAGCAGTGAGAGGCAAAAGGACAGGAGCCAAAAAAAATAAAACCTCCACCTGTTTTCCTAAAGGGACACTGTTTAATTAGCAGCTTAGTCCTTTCTGTAAAAAAAAAACAAATGGGGGAAGGAAGAAAAGAAAGCTGAAAGGCCTTTTTCCCTAAATCAACTGCCTTTTAAGGTTTTTTAAGGTTTTATTAGCGCTTTTTCTATTTTGAGAAGTTTTTTTGGTTCCTTTGTTCTGAGAAAAACTAGAGAAAAGTTCTGAATCGTCTAATTAAAGGCAAATCTAAACAGCCACGTAATAATTCCTGCTGTTTTAGGAAATGGCAGCCTCAAAGCTGTATCATTGCCCTCTTTCTAAAAAGTCTTCCACAGCAGTGGGACCTCACTAGTTTTCTTCCCATTAGCCCAAAGCACAGGCACAGCTAGTTGGCCCCTGCCTTCAGCTGACTAGTCTTGTCTTAAAATATTCAATCCTGACAAGTTGCTTCTTACATGGCAAGAATCACACAGATCCTTACTAAAATGCAGCTTCATTGGCAGTATAACGGTTCACACAATGAGAGCCTTTCTATATGCACAGTCTTGTCTGCAACAGACAAAGCAAATCAAGAAAGGATTTTCCTGTGTTTGCATATTAAAGAACTTTTTGATATCCAGATGTTTTATCATTTAAGTTATATCACAGAGAGGGAGGTGCAAGCCTAGCACAGTTGTACAAAGGTAATTTTTGTGTGTGTGTGTGAAATATTTATTTGACTTTTGCAAGAGGGAAAAAATATTTGCTAAACACTAAGTACTTTTTACTTCCTGTAGAAATTTTCTAGATTTGACAATGAATCTCTTTCTAAACTCTTTTTTTTTTTTTTGATGACTAAGGTGAATATTAAATATTTCATTAGCCTTTGATCCAAAAAAGAAAATTATACTGAGTCAGAAATATTTCAAAAGGTTAAACTTAGTTGTTTAAACACACAATAATTTGAAGGAAGAAATGATCTTTTATACACAATGTTAAGATTTTTTGGTTTTCCCTTTGTATAAACCAAGAGATTCTTCAATAGCTTTGAATGATTCCAGTCAATCAGCATTTAAAAATACACAAACAAGTAGATGGAAACTCTCTGCATATTTCATTCTCTTATATTACAATCAGGACTATTACTATATCAGCTAAAATCACACCTCTTGCTAATGTAAATGCAACACTATGGAACATATGTGTGTAGCAATAGAACATGCTACCAACAATAGTTAAGAATATGCTGATACATGAGTAATTTGTACTTTGCACTGTACCTTTGGTTTTTAAATAGTAATTTGCATTGTATGCCATGAACTAAATGTGATGTTATTTCTTAGAAACTCAATTATTAGCATTTAGCTTACAAAAACCTTTACTAATTTCTAGTGCTACATATATGGATGGTGAGGTCAATAGAATTATGTGGAAGAGAATGAATTTATGCCAAAGATGATATTTACACAGAGGATGTTAAACATCACATTTAAAATGTTAATGGTTTGGCAAAACCTCATGAGCAACCCCCACTACTAATATTTTATATATTTGTTCAGTGACTTAATTCCAGTGGTTCCAAATACTTTGCCTTTGGCAATATTTCTAAGTTTCATGTTTGTCCATATGGGGATAGTATGACTGAATCCAGAAAGAGCTATTTATCATGTTGATATGTCCTCAGAATGTATATATGTACCTAGATAAAATGGTGTTATTTCTTGAATTATTGCCCCAATAGGGTTTTTGCAGTTTGATTTTTCTGAAAGGTCTGTTACAAGTGCTGATTATTTCCAAACTCTTTTATACAGTAAAACCTACACGTAGCAAAGTATTTTTTCACAACAAAAGTATTGGTTTACAATATTGGAGACAGATATATTTGGGAACAGATTATGTCCTTTTTCCATTGCAAACTGAGATTATATTTGAGATGCCTCTAGCAATACTAATTCTAGCCTGGCATGGCATAAGAAATTATCAGCAGACAGGCTTGTTCTTTTTCTTCAGTCACTATAGAGCTTGCAAAAGAGTGAATGAGCAGTCTGTGTAGTGAGATATATAATGTAGAGCAATAATCAGAAAGATTGAAGCACAATATAAGATACAACTAGCAAGCAACTTAAAGTGTATGAAGAGAAAGCCTAGCAAAAACTAAAGAGAAGAGAGAGCTAATAATAGATGCTACAAATACGTATGATTTTGCTTCATTGAAGCATTAACTGCAATTTGATAGCTAAATATCAGTAATGGCAAGCATGCTAAGAGGGAATGAAAAGGTTAAAGATTAATCCAGTTTACTGGTCCTTGAGAACTTTTCACTTCTCTGTTTCAGGCAAAATCTTAACTAACCTGGCAGTCATTAGAGCTAAAGAAGAGGTTTCAAAGGGTCTGTGCTAAGAAAGGAGTGAGGGAGAGGCCTGGGATGGAGGGTGAGGGGATTGTGAGGATGACCACCTTGCTTTGGCTCCTGGAATGATATAGAGGATATTAAACAAAATGGGTTAAGTAACAGATAACACAGAATTAGTCATTAGCAGCCTTTTAAGTAAGACTAATTTAATTCATTCAAACAAGCTTTGTGAGTAGGGGAAAGGAATTGGTAGTTACAATAAGAAATCCTGCACTTAGTACAGTTTTAGGTGCTATTTAGGTGCTATTTCAAATAATCATTGTTTCTCATAAGCAAATGAGGGAAATAAGGTGAGGTGCTTGACCAGCTGGTAAAGAGTTGCCAAAGACTAGTGATCTACAATTTATTAGCCTGAAGGGATATAGCAGGGCAGGATATATTTGCATGGATACAAAATGGAAAATGAGGAGGCTATTTTGCAGAAGGGACACAGTGTCTAAGGTGTTGTAGTGCTATTGTTGGGACAAAGCATCTTCGCAGTGTTTTGAAAATGACAGTATCACATGTAAGCCCTAGAAAGTAGTTATCTCATTCTACTTTGTCATGTTAAGGACATCAGGGTTTAGGAAAGAATTGATGAAACTGGAAAGAACCCAGAAAATTAGACCAAAATCTCAAGGTGCATCTGTGTTTTCTGCTAAGGAAAGTAGCCCTTGACTGCCTCCCAAAAAGTGGTCACCTGCCATGGAGACAGCAGATCTGCATGGTCTCTGCTACCTTTGCCCACACATCCCTCCAGGGATGATCAGACATTGCTCACATCCAGGTGTCAGGTTACCCACCAAGCTGTGGTATGGCAAGAACACAGAGCTGCCTCACAACGACTGTACTGATAGTGTCAAAGGTTACTCCAGCCAAATTTTGTGGCATACAATGAGAAGCTCATGAGTCACCAGTGTGCACTTGCAGCCCAGCAAGCCAAGCCTAGCCTGGGCTGCAGCAAGAGCAGCGTGGCCAGCAGCTCGAGGGAGGTGATTCTCCCCCTTTTCTCCACTCTCTGAGACCTCACCTGGAGTACTGCATCTAGTTCTGGAGCCCCCAGTAGAGAAAAGACATGGAAGTGCTGGAAGGTGTCCAGAGCAGGGCCACAAGGATGATCAGAGGCTGCAGCACCTCTCCTATGAGGACAAGCTGAAAGAGTTGGGATTCCATCTGGAGAAGGGAAGGCTCCCAGGAGATATTATTGTGGCCTTCCAGGATCTGCAGGGGCTAATAGAGGTCTGGAGAAGGACTGTTTAGGATGTCAGGCAGTGATAGGACTAGGGGGAATGGATACAAGCTTGAGGAGGGCAGATTTAGGTTGGACATTAGTAAGAAGTTGTTGGCCAGGAGGGTGCTGAGCCACTGTGCCAGGTTGGCCAGAGAGGTGGTGGCAGCCCCAGCCCTGGCAGTGTTGCAGGCCAGGCTGGCTGGGGCTGGGAGCAAGCTGCTCTAGTGGGACATGTCCCTGCCCAGGGCAGGCACAGGGCTTGGAATTATTTGATCTTTAAGATCCCTTCCAGCCCTGACAATTCTGTGATTCTATGTTAAGGAATATTCACCCCTTTTTCGTTTGAGTGAAATTTAGCAAAATCCTGTGGTCAATATTAGCCTGTTTAACTGACAGAACTTTTGCCTTGTGGATTGCTTTAAAGGAGCACTGAGTGGGATAATAT
This sequence comes from Bucco capensis, assembly GCA_013396975.1. Taxonomy (NCBI): domain Eukaryota; kingdom Metazoa; phylum Chordata; class Aves; order Piciformes; family Bucconidae; genus Bucco; species Bucco capensis. Next base: position 215,777 of record VWZO01011172.1, on the reverse strand, counting down.
GCTGTAGATTATTTTGAAATAAATAGAAACTCATATTAAAGTAATATTAGAAAGTGTGTTGTTCATGAGGGTGATTGAAGTATTTGCAGGAGAAACGTTTAGTTCTGATGATCATGTTTATTCATTTTGACATTTAGAGTTGCATAAAGGTATGTAAAGGAACATCAAGGCCCCATTCTTCTTTGAAAAGAATTAAAAAATATGTGGAGCATGCATTCAAATTCATGTTGTCTTTTTACCAACTATTTTTGGTCATGTTAGTTATGCTGGGAGCAAAATGCTGAAAATGTAGTCCTCTGTCTTACACAGGAATACTCTTACATGGTCCATGGTAGCTGAAATCCTGCTCTTTTTCTCCTTTCATTTGCTTTCTTCCTATGAAGATAAAGGCCCTGATTAAACTAGTAAAATTGCCTATAAAGCTTTCCTGTGGTAAGAGCATTTACTTCCATTAGTCTAAGCCCTAATGGTAATAGATTGTTAACACCAACTTCATATACCAACTTTACCTACTTGAATCAAGGTTACATGACAGTAGGGCACCCAGCACCCCAGCACAACAGAAAATTACCTTTAATAATGGTGTGAGTTTGCTCATGTAGGAATGGTCCTAAGTTACTGTTGCTTTCAAAGATGTGATTATGATATGTAATACAGAAAATTTCAAAAGCCATTTTGCAATTTAATCCATACTGAATTAGGTTTCTAAGGGAAAAAAAACAACATTGAAACATTTGATGACAGCTAGTTCAAATTCAACCCACACTAGTCAGGGACTGATCTACCAAGTTTTTATGAGGAAATATCCTAATTACACTTACTTGAAGAAAGTCTGTTTGGTGCACTTCCAGTGATGGAGTTTAAATAAGGAAAACTTCAGCTATGTATTTCCAGTCATCAACCCCTCTGCCAGTGTGTGCATGAATATGGAACAAGGTTGCTCTGATGCCACTTTTCATTGTCCCTTACTATGTGAGCAGCACGACAACAGAAAACCAAGGGCCTGTATACTTAGCATGTATTTCTACACACAGAGCTGTCATTTGGCTTCTGGCAAGGCCATGCTGTCTCTTAGCAGGTGCCACAACCTTCATTTATTTTGGAAATCTATTGGCATATCATAGGCAACTGTGAAAAATAAAGATTCATGCTGTGACCATATGATTCTCACCCAGATTGCTGGGTGAAGCTGTAGGAAGTTTAGAAATGGTGAGGAAGGACTTCTTTCTGACTTGGATAGTCTCCAAATTACTATTGACCTGGCCCAGAGCATGTCTAGATGAAATATGAATGTGCAGCAGTCCATGACCTATTGTCCCCTCCAATGAGTCAAGGATTTATCATGAAAGATATATTAAAAAGCACTAAATGACCTCCTGTTATGGACAAAAATCTAGACGTTTAAAATTTGTAATTCTGAACAGTCCTGTTTACTGTATGTCCTTAGGGAATTTTTTTTGTTTGTTTTAACAGCATGCAGCTTGACAGAAATACACTACCCAAAAAGGGATTAAGGTATATATTTTTCTGAGCATGACTGCTGCTTCTCTGTTTTCCCGCAACCTACACTTCTTTTCTCTGCTTTCTCCTTTTGTTGATCCTGATTATAACAGAGTTCTTGATATTTAGATTCAAATGAAAAAACTTATATTTTAACAATAGACTTTTTCTTTCCAAATCTGCCTAGTGAATAATTTTCCTTACAGGATGTATCATGGAAAATGAATACTGTTAAAGACAGTTTCCTTATGCAATGGATCTTTAAATGCATTGGATGCTGGAGAGCTAAAAGAGACAAGGTTTTAGAGGTGGATCTGCACTTGGACTCTGAATGCAAACACACATGCAATTTGAATTGAAGATCTAGTAAATGGTAGGGTTAGAAAAATGCTAATTTTAGCCCTGATTCTTGGTCCCTATCCAGCAGTACTCAGAGCCCAACTTTGCTGGTAATTCCCCAATGATTAGAGTTTTCTTCATCACAGAAAACAGAAGTCATCCACCCTCTTGTCCACTCCATGTTTAAAAGAGGGTATAATCAGGTAACTTTTCTCATCAGGCATGGAAGCCTATCTCCCTAATCCAGAAAGGAGATTTGGCAAGCAAGGGTATATGTGCATGCACACAGACTCTGCAGCCTTTCAGTCACAGAAATTACACAGTAAATCTCTTGAGTTATTGATAAATGTTTATGCAATTTTAAGGTAGTGCTAAAATGTTGTCACTAGAAAGCACCTCCTGCTCTTTGGCACTAACTGTTCTTTCATAAGAATTAAATCAAGTTTCCTGTCATCCCAAAACAATCATTGGGATTTGGAGAGAATGGAAAAGGTGGAAGACATGAAAGGCATAAAGGGGACCCAGCAAGGATACAATGGGATAATTGAGGTTTGTGGCTGTATAACTGGCTGAAAGCTGAAAGCAAAATGAAGAGAATAGCTTACGAGCATATATGCCTGATCAGTTATCCCAGAAAGAATATCACTTTGATTTACTGTGGAGATCCCAGTCCAAGATGCAGAGCCTGAATTCTCATTTTGCCATCTTTCTGATCTGGGTAACCACATTTATAAACAAAGATCATAGATGTCTTTTTTTAAAGGAGAAAGGAAGTAAATATTTAATCAGGACAAGATGTTTTAATGCTGTAAAATATTTTTAAAAACCCCAAGCACAACATGAGAACTTACATCTGCTTTTTAACCAGAAGTACTTGTGCCTCACAAGCCTGAAATCAGAATATCAAAAGCCCCTTCTGCTCAGCTGTTTGGGGAACACTGATGGCTCATGATGGTGGTGAAGAAGGTGCTCATTTCTCAGCAGCAGGAGATTGTGCTAAATGAAGCAAGCTGTAGCAGGCATTGCTAAAAACAGTCTCTTGATTAAGACCCACACTGCTGCATATTTTAATATTTAGCTACTGCCAAAATTGCCCTTCTTCCAGCTCAGGCAAAAAAGGCAGGGCCAGTGAATTACCAGTTCTCCCTCTTAGCCCATGTCTCAAGTTGCATTTGTTTTATTGGCTTGCCATAGGAAGCAGTTGATGAATGATTTTATTGCCAGACTTCTTCCTTCCAGAGAACTTGTTTCTGCTAAATGTGGATTTTTCTCCTGTCCCTTTACCTCCTCCTGGTTTGGGGCAGGACACAATGTCAAGTAGCATTCAGAGCAGCAGACCATGTGAATGACCATGAGTAGCTGTCATTAGCAAGGCAAATTCCTTTCTCAGAGTTGTTGATCTGCTTCACTCCTGCTGTCTAACCAATTGCCCACATGATCTGTGGCAGATATAATTTTGTAAGCAGCTACTCCTATTTCTTGACTTCTGTCTATTCCCTGTTCTAGCCATACATCTTGTGAGCTTTTGCATCAGCCTGTACACTTCCTATAGCTTTGAAGTCCTTTCCTGTCAGCTCAGCTGTCTGCCTTCTGTGGTTTATCATCATAACTCTTCAAAGGAAGGGAATGCTGGTTTAGGGAGGGGAGTGAGGAGGAAAGGGGTTTCAATCCTATACTTTTTGTATTGTAATGATGGTATATTTTACCTTTTTAAAATGCCTGGTGATAATCACTTGACTAGAATGGATACTTTCCGAGGGTTTTGTTCTATCTAACTGCTGAAGAGTATATATGTGACACCTCTTTCTTTCCAAAGTGTAACCTTGTTTTGAGCATGTCAGCTGTGGTTTTTCAGGTATACTCCATCATCGCGGCAGACGAGTCAGGAGGAAGGCAAGGAATGGCTACGCTCCCATTCAACTGGAGGACTGCAAGACACTGGCAACCAGTCCCCGCTTGTTTCTCCTTCAGCTATGTCTTCCTCTGCAACTGGAAAATATCACTTTTCCAACCTGGGTAAACACCATTTCCCTACACTCTTTCTCCCATTCTAGAATAGAATCATAAAATTAAGCCACATTTCTTAGTTTGAGAGACTGGAGAGTTTGTTTTAACAGCTCCATCACACTATTGTGGTACCTCGCTGATGAACGGAATTTCGTGGAGTGGGCCAGGATACTTCTTATTTTGCATACAGAAAAAAAGCACAGATTTTCTATGACTTGTCCAAGGAGAAGAACTGGAAATTACCTTCTAGTTCAAAGCTACCCATCTGTTAGGTTTCCCAGTCATTAGGAAATTCCAGTGATTTGAGTGAATCTCAACCATAGAGATTTGCTTTGAGATAGGCCTTTCCAATGTGTTTCAGTGGCTGGACCTGGCTATAACAGGGCCCAATCCAAAACTTAACCCTGAATACAATAAAATCTTCTGAGGATGTGAGTCATGTTTCAGATTTACTTGTTTACAAGTAAAGATTTAGATTTGGGTTGCCTGGATCTTGTTTCAGATTATCCAATACAAATTTAGTTTTGTTAATATTTTTATTTTTAATTTATTACTGAATAGAAAACCATTTATTTGCACCACTCTGGACATGTACCTAGGTTCACAATGAGCTTTTGTGTTTTAGGCCCTTCATGTGGAATTAGCAGTAACCTTTGTGCTTTCACACTTCCATCACTCTGTCACAGCTTATGGCATCTGTAGGTTACAGTCACTCAAAAGAAATTTGATGAGACATACAAATGTTGGTCTTTATTGCATAAGGGAAGAGAAGTTGAACAAAGCCACTTTTAAAAATGAAATTGAATCCTGGCTAAGCAAGCCACTGCTTTGGATTTTCTCCATGTACTTGCAATAGTTTTAGACATAGCTCTTTTTAAGCAGTGTTTCTTTCACTCTAACATTTTCTGCTTACAATTATCTTTTTATTTTTGTTCACAGTTCTTGTGCATTTTAATTTGTTTTGTCATTGTCCTTTTCTTCTTTGTGTTATCAAAGCCCTGTGGAATAATTTGATCTCACAACACAGCTGCTCTGGTAGTTTATGACCTAAAGCACATCTTGTATGATATAAATTAGACAGGCTGAGACAGTTGGGATTGTTCAGCCTAGAAAAGAGAAGGCTTCCAGGGGATCTTATAGCAGCTTTCCAGTACCTAAAGGGGGATTATAAGACAGAAGGGGAGAGACTTTTTAAGCTGTCAGACTGTGATAGGACAAGGGGGAATGGTTATAAACTGAAGGAGGGGAAATTTAGATTGGAGATTATGAGGAAGTTCTTTCCCCAGAGAGTGGTTAGGCACTGGCACAGGTTGCCCAGAGAGGTTGTGGATGCTCCATCCCTGGCAGTGTTCAAGGCCAGGCTGGATGTGGCCCTGGGTGACCTGGGCTAGTGATTGGCATCCCTGCTCAGTGTGGGGAGGTTGGAACTAGATGATCTTTAGGGTCCCTTCCAACCTGCCCATTCTAGGATTCTAAGATTCTATGATTTTTATTCCTTTTTAACTATTAACTTTTGAATCTCTCCTATTGATTTTCTGTCTTGGGCTGTCTAAGTGAATGTGTATTCAGACATCAGTGTCAGTGTTAACATGTGTTTTACAGGATTAGCCTTAGTCTCATTGAACTCCAGTTCCTTGGAGATCATCTTCACCTTTTTGTGGTTGCTTTATATGTAGGAATAAAGGCCTTCCATTTTCTCAACAGCATAAAATCCACCTAACCATGGTAGTCCTTTACTACAATTTTATGCAGAACCAAAATTCATTGAATGGAAGTGTGCTTCATTACTAAAGCTTTGTATTGCAGTGAGTCCAACCAACCTATCTCAGTTTAACCTTCCTGGAGCCAGTATGATGCGTTCAAACAGCATCCCTGCACAGGATACTTCTTTTGATCTCTATGATGATTCCCAACTGTGTGGCAGTGCTACATCCTTAGAAGAGAGACCACGAGCAATTAGTCATTCGGGTTCATTCAGGGACAGCATGGAAGAAGGTAAGACTAAGTTACTATCTGCATCAGTGAATAGGCTCCAAAATATGCCTCCAAAATGTAGTAAAATTTTAAAATATTTCTTCTGCACCATGAAAACTTAAAAAAATCTTGGAAGCTTTTTCTAAAATTCTCTTGAGCTGGACTCCCAGGTCTTCCTTATCCTAAAACATGAAGATACTTCATTCACACAGGAATATGCAATGCTGTGTAAGCTATAAATGTATAAATACTTTATCAGAAATTTTGGAGGAAGGGAAGCCATTCTTGCAATACTCTTTTATTCTTTTTACCTCTATATTTTAAGTGTCTGAGCATACCATGACAACTGTGATTACACACTTTCTTAGTCCTACTTCTGTATTTCCTTTGTTTCCCCAAGTGCCACTTCTACTAGCATCCCCTTTCTTTTTTTTTACCACTTTCCTACAGTCCCCTCCCCCTCCCCAGCAAACACTAAGTGAATTTCTGTATTTAAACTTTTGCAATTAGTCTGACCTCACTCTTTTCTCTATGCAGATTATTACTGTTGGTCTGGTTTCTTTAATGATATGTACAAGACTGGAATTTGGGGAATATTTCTTGGTTTAGTTTTGTTTATTGTTCTTTATTAACCACAGAGCATTTGACAGCTCCTAAGTATATGCATTGTAACATTTTCTTCTAAGATTTCTGTTAAAACAAACAAAAACCACTATAAAAAACTCTCACAAAAAAGCCCACCAAAATTTAGTGGAGATTCATTCTATAGCATTATCTCATCAGTCTTAATTACTGCTAAGTGATGACAATATAAGTGATAAAGCAAATTATATGGCCCAAAAGCTCATAGTTATGAGATAGGGGGAAAAAAAAGGTCCTGGATGTAGTAATGGACAATGAATGCTTTTACTTTTCAAATCATTTTTCTCTGTTTTGATGATGTGTCAGGCAGACATCTGGGTTTGTAATACTAGCAGTAGGGTGCAGGACAAATCAAGCTGTGAGTTGTCAGCACAGAGAGGATGGCTGACTGCACAGAAGCATATCACATCATTCAAGGACAGAGGTGACTACAGACCCTCTGCTGAGGAAAAATGGGAATTACCAGAGGAAGCACTGGAAGAATAATAGAGAAAACAAGGCAGATAATTTATGCATAGAAAAGGAGGTGTTAAATCTAGATTTTCAGTAATGAGTCTCCAGTGGCTTTGATGAAAGCTTTTTCACTGGTCATGTTTCATATCTAGCTGGAGTGGATAGCCATGATCAATCTGAGTAAATGAAAGTCAATGCAGCAATAATAAACAGTTTTCAGCAGTTTATGGGCATTAGAGATTAACATGAAATTAAGCTGTTGGAAGCCCAAACGTGTTTTATTTAAGATAGGAGCTATGAGGAAGGTTATGGTGAAAGAAGAGTGGTAATGGATAGAGCCACAGTGTATAAGAGCATAATAGGAGATTAGCTCAGATATTTAAAGCAGAGACTGAAACCAAAGACAGACTAAAAGCAACAGGCTTTCAATGACCAGTGTACTACTTAAAGTCTTCAAAAGTTCAGAATCTGGGCTCTTCAAAATAAATTAGCTTTTATCCAAGTAATTTCAGACCCTAGATGTTATACATGCATTTAAACATGCCTCACTTCAGCAATGATGATGCATTTGCTGTAGTTTTCATTACATCCAAAATGCTTCACACCCTTGTAAATATTTGCCTAGATTTAAAGTCTATTTGTCTACCTCATACACAGGAAAATGTTTTCTCTGTAAAGCACAATTTTTTTTAAGTGCATAAAAAAATATCAATAGCTTTTCTAAAATGATAGCTCATAATTGCTCTACATGGAAGATTGGTTCTCGTTTGAAAAAGATGTTTGGTTATTGACCTACCTGTGGGAAGTTTTATGCTTTCAGCAATATTTCATGTTATTTTCTATTTTCCTTTTTTTCAAGTCCATGGGTCCTCATTATCACTTGTCTCCAGCACATCCTCTCTCTACTCTACGGTGAGTATTGACATTTTAGTAAAAAGTTCTGCCTGCCTCTGTTCTTGCTCATTGTTCATGAAAATTTCAAGACTTTGAGGTTTAGAACTATTAAAATTGTACTGCAATCAAGCAGAAAGATTTATTTTCAACTTTGATATTATGGTCATGTTATTTTAGAATACATTATTTTCATCTTTTTATGTAACTGGCTTAGAACTGCTTACAATCACTTAGTGTACATTTTGAAAGCCAAAAAGAAGTTAATGGTCTAGAAGTCTCTCTTTAAGGGGGTCCCTATGCTATTGTAGCTGATAATTTGGAGTGATTTTGCTTGTTTTCAGCTAGTTTTCTGATTTTACAATTTACAAAGTGTTTTAGTCCTGTCACTCTTGGAGTTACACTTCTTGAAAAACACAGGATTGCTTCAGGGTAAGGAAGAGACCATTTGCAGTTTAAATGTCTACTGATCTTTGTTGCAATTGACAGCACCAAGATATTCTTTCCAAAGAGAAGCATGCCTTAAAATAAGATTAATCTTAATTAGTTAGAATAATAATTTATTCAGTTCAAACTTTTTTGAGCCTTTCTGGATAATTTATTGTTTCAGTTGTTCTGCTATCAAGAAATCATCCATATGGGAGGAGTTAAACAGTTTGGAACATTTCCTTGGTGATACAAAGCAGTTGTTTTACGACCTGTTCACTAACTACAATTGCATGCTGTTCATGGGAAAGCAACCCACTTCCCTGCTTTTATACCATGAATAGTCTGTCTCCCCTGTGGCCCCTGGTGCCATAACTGTGCCCACAGCAGAGGGAGCATTAAACTCATTGCCCACAGGAAAGTGTGGGGAGTGATACCNACCAAGTCTGTCTCCTCTCCATATTTTCAGCCATTGAACAGTGACAGCTGACATCATGGGAATGACATGGGCTCATCTACTCAGAGCCACCATCAGTTCTTGCCTGAGAATTCCAAGCCCATGCATTCTTATGCATTTATACTATTGGTAGCCTTTTAATGCTAAACTGATGTTAGCTTGGAAAGCAGGATGCATCCATGCACGGTGTCTGCCACAGTGGTGCCTCTCCTAGTTCTATTTAATCATAAAAAGGTCTATAAAACACATTTCTAAAACATCAGGTACACATCTCTTAGGCCTTAAGCAGCAAGTAGCAAGTGATTCCAGTCCAGAGAAGTCCTGAATTATATTAGGGCATAGAATGTATGTGTGAACTAGCTTCATGGGAAGCATGAGCAAGCTTCAAAGCAAAGCTTCTCACTGACATTCTGCTAGTCGAAACGTTATTTGCCAGTCTATGAGACACTATGATGAGTTTGCATGGGAGGAGGAGGAGGGGAGTCCAAAACTATAATTCAAGCTTTGATGTCAAATTTTAGAAGAGTGTAATGAAAGTGACAGATGGTAAAAATCAAATTATGAAGTGACAGAGGATGCTTTCAGCAAGCAATCAGTCAGTAAGTCTGAAGTATTTCTGCTCTGATGTTGTGTAATGTAGCAAGAATTTACCAATACTGTCTATTTATACAACCTCTATCATTGAAGATCACAGAGTATCTTGCAAATATTACCTAAACCCTATGATATTAAAGAACAGTATTTTTCCTGAAAAAAAAACCTTTAAACTGTTTACCTAAATTCATACTGTAAGTATGAACAGTCTGACCATGCAAAAATATCTGACTGTGGATCATATTGCACCCAAACCATGCTCCTTAAGTTATGGATTATGTAGAAAAGATAATGGAAGTTATAGAAAAATTCTATTAAAGGCAAGAAATGAATTAATATGACAAAATTACTAGGGTTGATCTTTAGGGATGATTGTTTTTCGTAATTTCTTCTGCTTGATCCCTCTCATCCAGTGAAACAGTTTAAACTCTTCAGCAATTATTCAGAAGATAATGCACAAGTGGAATCTAGAATCCTGAAAGGCTGGCCATCAGTATCACATCAACTGAAAGCCTTATGAGGAAAGACTGAGGGATCTGGGCCTGTTTAGTCTGGAAAAGAGCAGACTGAGGGGAGACCTCATTGCTCTCTAGAACTACCTGAGGGGAGGTTGTAGGGAGGCAGGAATTGGTCTGTTCTCCCTGCTAGAGAGTGAGAGGACAAGAGGAAATGGATTGAAACTGCGCCAGGGGAGGTTCAGGTTAGATATTAGGAGGAATTTCTTTGCTGCAAGGGTTGTCAGCCATTGGAACAGGCTGCCCAGGGAGGTGCTTGAGTCACCGTCCCTGGAGGTGTTTAAGAGACGGCTGCATGTTGTGTTGGGGAGCATCATTTAGTGGGGTGATAGGGCTAGGAAAAAGGCTGGACTCGATGATCTTCAAGGTCTCTTCCAGCTGTAGCTGTTCTGTGATTCTGTGAAAGCAGAGAAAAATGTTTCATTGTTTGATGACACAGTGTAGTGCCCCATTTCCTCTAGAAAGTGATAACTTCACAGGTTTATGCTATATATTACCTCACATTCATCTATTACTAGCTTCAAGGAGTAAAACAACTTTTTTACCTTGAAAGCAGTAAGCAGGAATTCCAAAGCTGCCTTTGCATGAGTATCTCAATCAAATATATTCATCAGATTTCTGAGCATTGCCTTAGGCCTTGGTGCTAGTGGTTTTCTGCAGCCTAGTCACTGGAGAAATTCAGACCAAGTGCTAAATAAAGATCATGATCTTTATGTATTATCACTGAAGGAGAACTGAAAATCTTGAAGTTATTTTCTGAAAATAGTTTCTTTGAGAATTAGAATAGGAAATTCAGAGGAGATATTTCATGTTTTATTGTCATTGCAATGAATAAGTCTAATGAGACAGAAGTTCTGTGATCACTAGTATTTTCTGTATGTATCTGCTTTCTTCTTGATTTGCATTTGGGTTTTCAGGACTTACTTGAATAGACTGGAACTCTACCTTGTAGAGGTATGCATGTAGACAGACAAACACTTGATTTTACAGAAAAGTGTGCCATGTAAGCAGACTCAGTAGACTGAAATACTGATTCAGTTTTGGCAGTGAAAATATCTAGCTTTCTAAGAGGCTGAAAAAGATGTGTGGTAGTATAAATTATGATAGATTGTCTCCAGTTTTAATCTCCTGCTGCTCACTAGGTGAGACTGCAGTTTGCACATGTTGGTTAATTGCTTTATTTCTTGCACTGGCTCTCAGCATTAGCTACACTTAGAATCCCTAGACTTCATTAACTATGCTAAGCCAAGCTCAAAGGAGATGTGTAAGGACAAGTCATTTGTACATTAATATTTTAAGTCTGAAAAAAAAACCAAAAAAGAAACATAGTCCTTACAAGGAATGGCTTGCAAGGATATGATAAAGAAGTAGAGGGGTGAAAAAAATTATTTCCTTTTAGAGCCTTTTGAACCAATGGCTGAGTGCTGGGATACAACAGTTCCAGTGTGAACTCTTCAGTAAAAACTGCTTAGATGTGTTGGTTGTCAGATTTTATAAGTTGATAGCATGCCCAGAAACCTGTTCTTTCTTTTTCAATTACTTCTTCCACTACCCACAAAAGTTTGCTTGTGGGAGCCACTTCCCTGAACTCTGGGAGAGAGCAGTTCTTCCTTGTACAGTGAAGGAGTCATCTGGTAACAACATGTAACACTGCCTTCATCAGTGAGACTAGTGGTCTAAGGACAAGGGACCATGTCCACACATGGCAATTTCACATGCTTTTCTTGACACAGTAGATTTAGTAAGGGGACATGGTCCTTCTTGATCCCTTTGTGAATTTTCATGCACTGCGTATTTGAAGTAACAAAAATGAGAATAAAATATCAGTTTTTTTCTGATCAGATCTCCTTTTCACAAATATAGATCCAAAAGTTAGTATCAGTATGTGTGTCTCATCAGTGCTGGCAAATGAAATGATTGTTATAGTAAATCATTCCCATGTAGTATTGTAGCAGGTATTACAGTAGTTTCAGCCAAGAGCCAAGGCATTTTCTAAGCCTTCTCCCCCTACACCAGGTAAAGTAAGAAAACATTTCTATAATAAACTATTAAAATTCCAGCAGCACAGAATTTGTGCTTAATGCAGGCTTTAAAAACCAGCTATCTTAATTTGTAATAACACAGATTCTGCCTGATGTTAGGGAATTTTCTGAGGAACTCTAGTCTTGGGTTTTCTGTAGTGTTTCTAGTGTTATTTATAGCTAATTCTTTCCTTTCACTGCTTGCTTCTTTTCCACACAATGTTAGACTGCTTCTCTGAACACTGGCCACCTCAGATCACAGGGTGGATTGATTTCCAGTCCATTAACTGATTCTTATTTTATGTTAAAAAGGTTTCCTTTCTCATGGCACACCATTCTTTTCCATTAGAATTCCTCCCAAGCAAGATTTCTCTGTCATGCCACTTGAATTAGACTGCTCCCATGCTTATGAATTTACTAACTTTCAAAGGTTTGCCTTGCAATGATTTAGTTTCTTAGTTTGCTGAAAGACTGCTGACTAAAGCACGTCATTATATCACACAATAGAATAACAATATGGAATTTGCCTAAAATTAATAAATATTATTAGCAAGTTTAAGCTGAAAGTGATAGCCCTTAATATTTTGGTCAGAACTCTATAGGGAAGAATTTGAAGCACAAGTACTCTTCTCCTCTTCCCCCTGTATATGTTTTACTGCTATGCTGTCAACTTCTCCTAGCAGGGATTATCCTTGAAGGAATATTGCTCAATATCGTCGTCGTCATCGTCGTTGTGGCTAGGCTTCGTGAACGAAGCTCCAGGGAGGGCTCCATCCATGCTCCTCCTCAGCGCCTTTTCCAAGCGTGCTGATAAAAAGAGGATAGCAGATAGCACCCTCGAGCCTGCACTAGGGATTTTTTTAGGTGAGACACAGCATGCACAGAGCTGGACCCACCCTTTAGTCCTAAGGTTCATCTGCCAGGGCCTAGCAAGCTTGGACGCTGGCAGCCAAGTCCTTAGGACGGAGGTTTAACCTCTTAGCTGGAAGGCCTTACAGGGCTAAACGAGCTCCATCTGCCCGGGTTTGGAATCAGAGTTGTCCCTCTCCTAGGATGACTGCCAGAAGGCTAATGATTGCTCAATATACAGTAAAACAAATAGGGTTCCAGGAGCCATAATAATCAGTACAGTGTAAAAGTTTGCTGATAACAGATGAAGGTCCATGAAATGACAGCATAGCAGATTTTCTTTTGTATCTTAAAGTGTAGCTACAGTTTCTGGAGTTCTGTTTCTGTTCTTCCTTTATCCACTGTTTCATGTTGTCAGGAGGCTGGAAAAGTCTTTGGGGCTTCAGCTGGAGCCTTGCCAGGCGAGTTGAAAGGAATTCCATGTATTGGTTTTACTGCATACCTTCCTTAAGTGTAATGGATCCATGAAGCTATTCATTTCACTTCAGCAGCGCTGGCTTTTATTTTCTATTACCACAATTATGCTGCATTCTGTTTCTAAGCCATTACTTCTTTGTTTTGTTCCAGGCAGAAGAAAAGGCACATTCAGAGGTAAGAACTTTTCTTCATTTTAATATTTATGTATTGCATTTTATTATTTTTATTTTTTTCCTGCTATGGCTAAACTTCTGAGTTGCTGAGAAAAATACACTGTGTCTTTGCAGCACTTTTTAAGAAGTATTGGTAAAAAGCAGATGCGTTTTCTAGCATGCTAGAAGTTGTTTTCTTAGCATCATGCTGAAGAATGCCTCCTGGCTGAGGTTCTGAAAAGGTGAAAAGAATTGGCAGGAATTGGGCTTCTGAGTGGAGGTGTGGTGATCTGTCTGATTTCAGGTTTAATATCACTCTGTACTGGATCTAAGAGACTGTGCAATTCAAGGTAAAGTGATGCCTTTCAGGAGAAAAATACTTGAAATATTCACTTTGAATTTCTCTCCCCCTCACGTTTTGCATTATATTGAATTTCTGAAACTGACCACTTCAATGAATTTCAGAGCAGCACAGATTGATTTCAGATATAAATCAAATCTGTCATGGAAAACAGCTTATTTCTCCCTACAGTGTATGAGAATACACTATAGGGTATTCTCACTGTAGGGTATTCACCCAGGTCAGCAACTGGATACAATTACAGGCTTTCTCAAAATGAAGTCCTGGTTGTGTTAAAAGAGCACCACGTAGCAGCAATAAAGTGCAGCACCAAGGGGTGCACTTGCACTTCCCAGATCTATATGCCTTCCAACTCCTGTGTTTATACCACTCCTATGATTACTACTCTAATCAGAGGTAAAGTCAACTAAAAGATGTTTTGAGGAAATTGAACAAATAAACATATTCTTCATTACTTGACATAGTATATTTCAATATAATTTCTACCTGAGTTTTCTAAGCACCTTTCTCTGAAAGATAAAGCAAAGGAGCTAAAGAAACATGCCCTAGCTCAGAAGTGTAAAAGACAGCTCCTTATTTCATTGCTCTTTATAGAAAGCTCTATATAGAGGTGGAATAACAGTTCTTTCCTGTGTATTTCTACATGATATTTTCTCAGTACCTAGGTCTGCTCTGTGATGCTCTTGCAGGAGATGTTGAACAGCACTTCATGAGCACTTTATCTGTATAACAGAGTGCAGTGGCAGAATCACCTCTCTGGATCTGCTGGCCACGCTTCTCTTGCTGCAGNGTAGAAAGCCACTAGGTTTGTCAGAGAGGATCTGCCCTTAGTGAAGCCATGCTGACTGTCTCTGATCACCTCCCTCTCCTTCATGTGCCTTAGCAGACCTTCTAGGAGAATCTGCTCCATGATTGAGTACTCCCCACCTTCCTGGCAGGAAGAAGGCTTTGATGTCTACCTCAAGCACAGTTTTTTTTTGCTTCTGAGTCTAATGTAGACATTTAACATATGTTAATTGCATCATATTTATAGTTAGGCACGGTGTACCTCACCCAAATTCATTCATGTTTCATAACCTCAGGCCTCATCCCAAGGGATGCTGTCCTTGACTGCACTAAGGATATGTTTGGCATTTATATGCAGAGGATTGTACATATGAGGTAACAAAGCATTTGTCTGTGTGTGCTCCCTTAAATGAGATCCTACCTCACCCACTGGTTAAGTGCAAGAAAACAAAGCAGCACTAAGTGCCAGCTTTTAATGGCTTGTATTTTTTAACAGTTCTGAGTTTAAAATGTGAAACTAAAACATTATAAGCCTATCAGTTATTCCTTAGGGAAAAAAAAAAACAAACCAAACAAACTCCAAAAAACAACACAACAAAAGGGACTTGCTGAAATAAATCAGGTTGTTGTTTTTTTTTTCCTAGCAAATTCAGAAACTACGGAGAGAGCTAGTTGCATCACAAGAGAAAGTTGCGACCCTTACATCTCAGCTTTCAGCAAATGTAAGTATTTTTGCTTGTGATCATAAACAGTATCAAGATCTCATACTCAACACGTGGTCTGAGAGACTATTGCTATTTATTGCTTTTGGTGTTGTTCAAATTATTTATTTCATTAAATGTCATTGCCTTAGCTTCAAGCCAAAGAAAACTTGTAATCAAACACAGTGGAAATGGAAAGGAGAGTTTCCATTTTGAACGAGACAACAGTCCTTTCCAGTTCAGTTTCACTCTTTCCTCTGAATCAATTTTAAAAAAGCCCAAAAGTAAGAGGATACAACCAAAGAAAGAGCATGAATGGCATTTTCTGATAGAATGCATTATAGTTTCATTTCACAAAGATAAACCCTGCAAAATGCAGATAGATGTGGAGGGAAACACCACATGCAATTGTATATAGGATTCATTTGCTAGAATAACTGTACTAATATATAGCTAATGGAAACTGAAGTATTTCACGGAGAGAGCTCCCTGATATTCCACACTGGTAATATGAGTCATTGAACATGTTATCAGAAAATAATGCCAGATAAGAAATATGAGATACAATCCTGTCTGATTACTGTGGTTTCAGATGAAGTTACCAGATAGTTACTGAAAAAATCTGTTGTATAGTGAGTATTAAATGTAATTCAGGATACAAATATAGCCATTCCCAAGGAAAGCTGAAATGTAGCTGCAAGAGAGTATCATTTTGCATTTCAAGAAAGCAGTTTCTTCATGCCTTGGGCATATAGAGTGCCTTTCTTCAAAATGTAGATGTACTGAGTATTTAGATTATAAATTCTGCCATTATTTTCAAAAAATTAATTCAGTCAGTGAAGCAGTACTGTGTTCATGTTGTAAGAAAATAATCTCTAGCTGTGTGAAAGCTGCTTGTTTTTTTAGGACTGCCATACATGAAAATGTGGGAGAGCTACTCTTAGCACTTTCTGCTCTGTTTAGGTGGTTGCAGAACACTTGTGGGTATTGTATCTCTGTAGCAGTGTGGGTTGCCAGCCTTTTCTAAGACAATACTGGAGTCCTGCAATGTTTGTAAATTCAAGAGCTAGATTCTGAATTGGGTTATTCATTCAGCATGCCTATCCTGGCTATGGAGTTCCTTCACTTATGTATTTTAGACATTGATCTTCATCTTTGCCAAACTCTTCACTTACCTGTCCTTAATTGTTGTGGCTAGGCTTCACGAACAAAGCTCCAGGGAGGGCTCCAGCCACGCTCCTCCTCAGCGCCTTTTCCAAGCGCGCTAATGTCATGGGGTGACTAAAATTCTCTTCAATTTTAGTCACCCTATGACAGCTGATANCCCTCTGCTTTGGGCACAGTTATGGCACCAGGGGCCACAGGAGACCACAAGGGATTTTCAGACTGTGCCTACTTGTGCTTAGAGCAACAAACTAAAAGCAACACAGAGGCCAGAAGAGCTAAGCCAGTATTTCTTGGATAGTGTTTACAAACAAGTCTGTTTTTCTCTGCAGAGCACTTTCCACCAAGAATGCAGCTCTGCAGCAGCTCTGCCTTACACTAGGGAGCAGAGGGAGGCAGGCTGTGGCTGGGTTTGTGACACAGCACAGCCACAGACATCCCCACAGCCACTCTGACTGCCCTGTTAGTGCCCATACACCAGCAGCTGGTGTTAGCCAGGGGAGTTCTCTTGATTCCTACAGGCCGCTCATCTAGTGGAAGATATCCCTACCCACAGCTGGGACTAGATGATTGTTAAAGATCCCTCCCAACTCAAACCATTCTGTGATGCTGAGCAGTGGTGCCACATTAGTAAGACTAAATTGTTTGCTTGTGATATGATTGTACTCAGGTGCCTGTACTAGATCTGATGTGAGAGCAACTCCCATAGTGATCACTCACCTTCTTGATACCACAGTATCCCAGTATGTCAGGAGTTGGAAGGGCCCTAGAAAGATCATCTAGTGCAACCCCCCTGCCAGAGCAGGATCACCTAGACCAGCTCACACAGCAATGTGTCCAGGCAGCTCTGCAATGTCTCCAGACAAGGAGACTCCGCAGCCTCCTGGGCAGCCTGGGCCAGTGCGCCATCACTCTTACTACAAAGAAGTTCCTCCCCGTGTTAATACTAAACCTCCTGTGATCCAGCTTGCTCCCATTCCCTCTTGTCCTACCATTGGATGCCATTGAGCAGAGCCTGGCTCCCTCCTCCTGACACTCACCCTTAACATATTTATAAGCATTAATGAGGTCCCCTCTCAGTCTCCTCTTGTCCAGGCTGAAGAGACCCAGCTCTCTCAGCCTGTACCACTTATCACTTTTCTCTGTGGACAAAAAAAATGGTTTGCCCTTCTCTTCTTTCACTAGCTCTGAACAAAAAACACCAGCATATTCCTTCTGCTAATGTGTTAAAAGAGAGAGTTGAAACACGACTCTATTTAGTCTCCACTTTTTCCAGTCACACCAGTAATGCTGGAGCCTATAAGAGAGTAACAAGTGTAACAGAATGAGGACAGTCTCCTCTACAGCTGAGGCAATGAGGCTGTTTTTTGGGTTGCTTGAGCAAATTTTGTCTGATCTGTGCTGTTTAAAAGTTATTGACTATATCTCTGGCCAGTATTATTGACTATACCCTGGCCAGTATTCCTTTGTACAGACTAAACACCATACAGACTCGTTTCTAATTTCTGAACACCTAGTGAGAATATCCATAGCTTTTCTGCAGATCCAATTGGAAGGGTATAATTTTCAACAGGCCAATTAAAAAAAAATATACACATACACATGTGGTTTTTTGCCTATCCAGAAGGTACCTGTGTTCAGTTTTGGCTCCCTCAGTCCAAGGACACAGAGGGATTAGAGTGTGTGCAGAGAAGGGCAAGGAGGCTAGGGAGGGCTCTAGAGCACTTGTGTGCTGAGGAGCAGCTGAAGGCACTGGGCTTGGTTAGTGTGGAGAAGAGGAGGCTCAGGGGAGACCTTAGCTCTCTCTACAGCTCCCTGGCAGGAGGTTGCAGTGAGCTGGGGGTAGGTCTCTTCTCCAGGGTTAACAGGGAGAGGACGAGAGGAAATGGTTTGAAGTTGCACTAGGGAGGTTTAGATTAGATATAAGGAGGAATTTCTTTACTGAAAGGGTTGTTACTTCTTGGTATAGGCTGCCAAGGAAAGTGGTGGAGTTACCAACCCTGGAGGCATTAGGGCCATGATTTAGTGGTATGTCAGTGCTAGGTATGGTTAGACTTGATGATCTTAGAGGTCTCTTCCAAGCTTTGTGATTCTGTGATCCCATGTTTGTAATCCTGTGTTTTCTTGTACTCATATATATATCAGCATGCATGCTGTATGTTTTATAAAGGTTAATTAAAACACATTCTTTTGGCTGTGTCACTCACCTTCTAATCCATCTCCATGGAGACACTCTTTAAACTCTAAACATGTAAGCAACCGTATAGCTGATCCTTTTAGCACATGGCATTTTAAAATGGTACCAGAGAAACCTTTCCTCTTTCCAAATCCTCAACATGTGAAAATTCCCTCAAAATTAAACTTGTCAGGAACATGAAACGCAGAGGCTTCAAATTCTCCAGGCATGAAAAATGGAATTAAAGAACTTCACTTTGAATAAAATCTTATAAGAAAAGTAGCTATTACTAGATCTTACAAGTAAATATTTTTGGGGGATAGTGCCATGAGATGTATACTTCACAAAAGCAAAAATTGAAAAGTATTTTGCAATAGGCCTGGTTCTGAATTGACTATCTGCTATTTCTGGTACAGCAGATGTAAAGGATTAAAAAATTACTTCTACATAAGTCCAAAAGAAACTGCTTAAAGATGAGTTAGTGCTAATTCTGTCATTTTTTGAGCACTTTATGTAAATAAATCCTACAAAGCATCACTTGAACATCAGCTTAAAAACAAAGCTTATGTGTAACATTTTGATCATAGCCTCTGAAATTTAGTGTAATTACAGAATTGATATTTAAGTGCCAGTGATTATATACTTTTCATTAAAATTATGAGAGTAACTAACAAATAATTTAATGTGACAAACTTAAGAAAAACTCGGATGGGCTTCTAATTTTCATGACCTTGTACTGTGTTAGCAGTGGTCTACTTGTGTGTATTCGTTTATCATTTATCTCCTAATCTAAGAGACGTAGTTCACCAACCCCTAGCATTTAAAGAAGAAATAGTCCTAATCAGAAAACCTAGAATTTATCACCAGAGAAGAAAACAAACCCTTATTATACTCTCTAAATGGATATTACTGTGACCCTCATTTTGAGTCATGTTTGCACACTAGTAGGCTGAAACCTTTAGTAAGTCTAATGCATAAAAAGTTTGATAACTGTAGATATTTTTTGTAGAAAAACATCCATTTCTAGAAGGTAAAGATCTGTATGAATATCTTCTTTTATATTCTGTATGAATATCTTCTGTGGTGCCTTTGCTGACCAGAAAATTACTCAGTCCTTTCTGATGCCTTTGCATTAAATGCATTCATCTTTGTCCTAAGCTCCTCCAAATTTCCACACTTTCGGTGTTTAAAAGTAGGTAGCACTTTTGCCTCACTGTGATCTGCAGAAGGAAACTATCAATAGTCAGAAATCTTATTCCCTCAGAGTTCATCTTGGGCTTGAATTTGTTGTTATCACTTCCCTTTGTAGAACTGGGCAAAAGTATTTTCTGTAAGTTATTAAAAAGGGCATCTTATTCATCTCATTTCAACGCTATTCATGTCTGTCTTTGATTCACCACAAAAGACTGTTGGTGAGAGTAGTACATGTGTTATTAAAAGGCTGTCAGGGTGAAATTTGATCTATTTCATCAAGCCTCTGTTTGATATATTATTTCATATCAAAATCTGTCAATTGAAAGTTATAGCATTACTCAGGCATTTTGGAAACCTCTGCTGAGATTTTTTTTTTACTTGATTTCACTTATTATTCACATTTTGTTGGCTGGACTCAAGTACTATGCTTGATTTCAGCAGTTTATTTCAGTTGATTAACCCCAAAGTGTTTTGCCTGCATATGATTAAATTCAAGCAGAGCCCAGCTGTTGTTTGGATGCTTAATTTACATTTTTTTCCTGAGATTCTGATTTTTCCCTTGGTGCCTGTTTTGATGTTGCTGAAGGGCAAATCTCAATACTAATTAAGAAAGGGCCTGTTTTCAGTGCACAAAGTGTCCAACCAGCAGAGTTCCTACGTGACTGACAAGGGCTCAAATTGCAGCGAGTAGTCTGAACGCAGCCTGTTTGGAGGGACTTTGATCAGTGCTTTGCACTGTATAAAGCTGAAGGGTGCATGCTTGTGAACTCTAGTAGACCCAGGATGCCAGTAAAAAATGGAGGGGGCTCACTGGCTAATACTCTTGTTTGGCCAGCTCTGAACCACTATCCTGCAGTCAAACAACAAGAGAATAGCAGGCGGCGAACAGAAAAGGTCACCAGATGTACAGTTGCTTCTTGCAACCAGCCCGATCCCTTCTGGCCTCTCACACTTCCTTCCATTCAGCCGTGTCAGGTGGGAGGAAATTTATTTATCTATGTATGTTTTATAAACCTGAACACTGCAGGTCAAATTGCAAAGAGTGTCAGCAGATATTCTTTGGATAGACCAGTGTCATGTTCAGGGTGAGCTGTAAACTGAAGAGCTGAGGTATTTGGGGTTTGCTTGGCTGGGATTGTGTACTAAGAAGGAAATGTTTAAACTCAAATCTGTCTTCTTAACCCTCAAGTCATTCCCTGAGTGTATATCTCTTTTACTGTTTCCAATGGGAATTTCAGATGTTAATAGAAGACAAAATTGTTCCATATGTGATGAATCTACAGATGAAGAGCTGTACATCATCTATGTATCTAACACATATATAGCATTAAAGAAGGAATATGTTTTGCTGTAGGCATCCTTCCACTAATGCCCAGTCACTTAATCTGACTCCAGTATATAGATCTCCAACTATAAGTGCTTCATTCAATTGTGAAGCTGTATTTTTACTTTAGAATGAGTGTTATTTAAAGCACATGCTGTGTTCAGGCTGATTTTTGTGGTATTCAGGTGATGTATACCATGATTGGAACTACCTATTCTAACACAGATATTTCCAAGGAGTGAGGCATTGGTTGTAACATTAAAAAACCCCTTCTCTTAAATATTTTTATGAGAATGAAAGAATAGCTTCTTTTGGATAAAGTAAATAATCAATTCACTCAAAAACATTTATCAAATTTAAAAGTGTAAAAGAATTTTTAATTTCAAATGACCATTTTTAAAGTTGCAGTTTCTTCTTTCTATTTCAGTTGTTTCCTTTTCTGAATTACTTCACATTTAGTTATTTAAATTATAAAATCTGATTATAAATGGTAGTATATATATACATATGTTTTATACATACTTCCACACACATAAATATTCTGATAATCTCACCGTTTTCAAACTAACTTTTATTGTTTTGTTACATAGTATTTCTTCTGGGACAAATCTGCATGAGATTTCAACAAGTAGGGTTCCCTACACTGCTGAATGAAGATATTTGCTACCATAGGGAAAGGCAGCACAGTCCATTACTCTGAGTACTTTGTACTTCAGAGTAGAGGATTGTATTTGAAGTAATGAAAAATGAGGTTGAAGGGTTTTTCCTTGAATTGCTTTCAGTGCCTTCAAATTCTATTTCAACTCAAGACCTAATAGTCTTTATCTCAAATGAGTTAAGGAAGATCCATCATCTTGATCCAATTATATTTATGAAGTAAAACTGTTAGTGTGCTACTCCAATGTGCTAAGCTTTAGTAAGAATCCATAGGTGTGGCATAGCTGTCTTTCTCTGAAGACTGTCAGACATAAACTGAATAGTTTCAGTGATCTTTGATACCATTTTTAATTATGCTTTTTATTTATTCATTTTGCCTATATTTCTTATTTTTTCCTCTAAGTTCCTTGTGATTTACTCCTGTACAAAAAAATGCTGTGAAGTAGGAAAATTTTAGAACAAATATGCATAGTTAGGTACCAAAGAACTGTCACTATTACAGCCTAATTGTTAGGAAGGGACAAAAGCAATGCATAATTAAGCAACTGATTCCTCTTTTGAAGCTCTCAGTCCCCATTGTTACTCTCTTGATAAAGCAGAACCATGAGCCATCAGCCAAGCTACAGACTTTTTTTATGAGGCAGGGAACAGTGAGCTACATTAGCTTCCTCTTAAAGACATGTAATGAGGATACATTTGGCTAGAATTCTGTGGTAGTGCATCTACTTTGCCTCTGATTGTGTTCTTGGTCACTGATCATCATCTTTAGAATTAAAACACCAAAAAATTACTCTGGATTTTTAAAATATGTAGCTAATTATTAAAGTGAAAAGTCAGTTTAAAAACTAGTTACTTTTATCTTCTCAGGGTAGTGAAAACAACCAAAGGCTGTAGCTTTCAAACTAGTTAGAATCTAACTTGATATTGATTGACAAGTTTCAGAGGTGCATTGGACACATATTCCAGGTTCCTTTTATTTAAAGTTTTAAGGAAATAGGAATATATACAATTACTAATTAACTCTCAAGAAATTGCATGTGTCTAGTCCTGAGTGTGTATCCTTTACCAAAAGAGTTGACTGTAAGGCACCCCTGCAGATGCAGAAAGCAGGTGGATTGACCATGATACTCGTAAGTAGTTAAATAATATTTTTACTAATAATTTACAAGGACTAAACTTGTACTAAGTTTAATAGCTATAAAATGAGGATATTGAAATGTTTATAACAATCTGAAATTATTTACAAAACACAAAAGCCACTTATCCATATAACAGCTCTGAAATGGAGACACAGTAGTGGGTATATTAGTATTATTATATTTGTGATATTTTTTTTTGTTTATTTGGCAATATACAAGGTGTCAAGAAGCCCTTTTTTCCTTCTCCTAAAATACATATCAGACTCTTGTTTGGATTCTATGTCTTTTTTCTGATTATACTTCAGATGGAGTACACCACATAGTGTTGAACAATGTCAGCTATGCTTGTACACATATGCAGATCTGTAACTGAAACATTTGCCAGGCACTGTATGTGCCTGTACTGCTATAATAACAAATAAATTCTCTCAGTGAGGAAGCTCAGTTAATCCATTTGGGCATATAAATACATTGTTTGTGAGGTATATTTCCAAGTGTATTGCAGTGCCTATGTTTGAAAACTTTGCCTGTTACTTCTTTGGAAATGGCAAAGAGAAAAGAAATATTTACTTCTGTTTTTACTATTTGGTGTTATGAAAGAACTGGATGAAATTTTATGGAATTCCATAAAACTTAAATTCTTACCTTTCCTTGGCTATACAAGATGGATTAGCTTGTTTGTTTCATTATGACCACATGTCCTTTGCCTACAAAGCTCAATGCCAATTAGAGCCAATGAATAGTTGTGTATTGTTTATATAAATTTGGCTTGCATAAGATGGAGGGTAAATGTTGTTAGAAAATAAAATGAAACTTTAATTTTTTTAAATCTTTTCATCGGTTTCAACTTTATTGTTTTTCTCATTGAGAAGTAGGACTTCCTAATTACAAGATTGTTGTATATATACGTTTTAAGAAATGTATAAATGCTGCATGTATGTTTCATGTAAGTTTTGAATTACTTTTATACATGCAATGCACACACAACTTATGTATAATCAATGTAAGATGAAGAGACTAGTTTTGAATTACTTTTATACATGCAATGCACACACACTTATGTATAATCAATGTAAGATGAAAAGACTACATAATGACCCTTAATATAACTAACTGTAATATTTTAGTTTGAGTCTCGATATTCCTTCTGTGTGTTTTATTTCTGAGATTAAAACTTATCTTTTAAGATAAAGTGGTTGAATTCCTGTTTTAAAGTGTTCAGTAGTGGAAAATAATTGTTCCTGGAATTTTGCTTGGTAGGAGATTTCTTTTGCCCAATGTATCAGTAAACTCAAAGTAGGGCATTAAATCCATAATTTGTTTCCAGGTATCTCTGCCTGGGTTAATCTCCTTGGAGGCTAAAGAAGCTTGAGGAGCACTTGACTGCTTCACCTAGCCAAGTTATCTCAGAGTTTAAAACTAATAGAAAAGAGCTGGAGAAGATGAGCTTGGAGGAAAAGGAATATTGTAAAAAAAACCAACCCAGTAGATCTGGGAAAACTGTCTCATTGTCACAAGAAATGTCTTCTGTTTGTTTCACAGGCTCATCTAGTAGCAGCTTTTGAGAAAAGCCTGGGCAATATGACTGGCCGCTTGCAAAGCCTGACAATGACAGCTGAACAAAAGGTGTGTTTACCAAAGCAGATGCTTTCATGGGCAAAACAATCAGTAGATTATATTAGAGTTTTGTTTAAAAAACACTGAAAGGAAACAGGGACAGCTGTGACAATAAGAAAGAGAGTTCTTTCTTTAATGGCTGTTGCAATCAAATCTTCATAAAGCTCCAGGAGAATTAAACTGTTCAGCATCAGGTTTACATAGACAATATCATAGAGTAGTTTGAAGATAAAATCTTTCATTTCCAGATTTTTAATTAAAATATAGGCAGCTCTAGGTTTAATCCATGCTGAAAGATCCTGTAACAAAAACCTGCAGGACTGCTTCATTCCAGCCTGCCAGCATTGTCAGAAAAATTGAATTATGGGACAGGAAAAACTTTAAGTAGAGAAAAATTACTCCATTGAGAGAGTTAATGCAAGTTAGGTAACCTATTCATGAGTAAACTGTTTTGCTTTGACAATTGGGGGAGAAATTCTAAACCTGCTAGGTAGTAAATTTAATGTGAGCCTTTGTATCAAGCTCAGGAGTAAGAGGTGATTTAGTGCCTTCCAGGATTTCAATTCTGCAACTTTGTGCCCTTATTCATTTTAAATATGCTCTAAATGGGAATGCCTCATTGAGCCAAACTCTGGAAGAAACTGTATCAGCGAGCTTTTAGTCACCACCAGAATCAGTGTAGCTGACTACAAAAGTAACATTACACAGGCTGGTTATGCACCAACAGATGAAATACAGTGAGACTCACTGTGAACTGGATAGAAAATACTTGTATTGCTTGTTTTTTTTTTATCTTAAAATAAAAAAAAAAAAAAGGAATTTTCTTAAAATCAAAATGTTTGACTATTTTACAAAGTATAATTTCCGTCAGGTTTTCATTCCAGAAAAGGTTAAGCAGTGACATCAGAACAGATAATCTCCAAGCTTCTTTTCAAAAAGATTTGAAACATGTTCTATTCCTTCTCTTCTTTCTCCGTTGTTAAAGTTAAATTATACCATGTAAATAAATACAAGCTGGAAGGTATTTTTTAATTAAAATTGGCTGTGCATTCCTATACAGAACTTCCTACACTCAAGTGGAGTGGTTTTACTTCAACTTACAGGACAGTTGCTATTAAACATGGCTTTTTAATTGAATTATTATTTAGGAAGTTTAGGGAAGTTTGGAAACTTTAGGAAGTTTGTGTTGAGACTGATCCATTGAAGAGTAGCTCCACATAGTAAAGAATGTAATTCAAATGGTTTTATTATCTTTCACAATGAAATTGTTCAGTTCATCTTAACTTTGAATGTTCAGTTGAGACCCTTTTTAGATTAGTCTGTATTAAAAATGTTTTTTTCTCCTTAAAAATAGCATGATCACTTTATATAGAAGAAATGCAACAGAATATGTAGTTGTGTTTAATATCTTTGGGGAGAAAATATGCATTCTACTTTCTTATTGCCCTTATGTTTCCCCCAAGCAGTCCCATGAATTTTGGTTTGACCACTCTTACCTTGTTGGGTTTTTTAGCTTAGACAAACATTGTTCTTGTGCCATATATTTTGAGCTCTCTTTTCTCTTCCCACAGGAATCTGAGCTTATAGAGCTAAGGGAAACAATTGAAATGTTAAAAGCCCAGAATTCTGCTGCACAAGCTGCTATTCAAGGAGCCTTGAATGGTCCTGATCATACCCACAAAGGTATGTTTTTCTCACTATTAAAATTAAAGGAGACTTTCTCCCCAGGAAAAAAAAAAAACAACTAAGTTACTACTTTACTGTTGTTTTGTGTACTCTGTTGCAAGGACAAGAACATTGTGCAGTGCATGTTAGGAATAGTTGTGGTATTTCCAGAGCTGGAAACCTCGCATGAGCTTCCTGTTTGCCATAGTTCCTGGAACCTTGTCTTCTCAGAACTGGATGGCTAGGAATTGATTGCTGGGTGTCAAGAGTTAACCCTGGCACTACAGTTGTGTACTGAAGTACACTCAAGACACTAGCAAAGTCTTATGGTGAAACATGGTTATAACTTGGGAATCCAGTGTAAACCATAGCTCTGAAAAGTGGTGTACTCCTTGTTAAGAGATAGACTGATAACAGCTCAAGTCTTTCATGAGTCTTTCAGGAGTGCAGGAAAGGAGGCATTTTAAATTCCAGATTCAGAATTAATTTCTCATTGCAGTTAAGCAAAGTGTCACGTGATAAATATATGCTTCAAAAATATTAGTAGCATTCATTTATGAAAGTGTCATTGATCTTTCTTTAAAGAAGTTGTTATTTTGATGTTTGCCTTAAGGTCATTTAATCGCATGACTCGAGTATAGCAAAGCTAACTTCTAGTAAGTAAAAAAAAAAAAATCTAAAAAGTAATTTCTCTTGGTGTCCTGGTTTGACCCAAGGAACTAAGGATTTATTCGGGTCAAAAGAACAAGCTCTTTGAGAGAGAGCCTATCTCTCTCTCTCTCTCTCTCTCTCTCTGAATGGAAACAGCAAACACCAGGCACACAGACAGTGAATTTTCAAGAATAGCTTTATCTATATTTAAATGCTACTACAATATGAGATAAGAAAAAGAAGAAATTATAGAAAAGGGAGCAACTTCAGGCTCCCATGAATTGCCGAGTCATACAGGTCCGAGAAGGGGAACAGACCTTACCAGCCCATAAATCACCACTAGAGCCGCCTTCCCCCTGCTTCCCACTCCTTA
>VWZO01011172.1:156262-179748 GCA_013396975.1 Bucco capensis | reverse complement strand
TTGTGGGGACTGTGTCAAAGGCCTTGCACAAGTCCAGATAGATCACATCCACAGCTTGTCCCTTGTCCACTGAGCTAGTCACAGTATCATAGAAAGCCACTAGGTTTGTCAGACAGGATCTGCCCTTAGTGAAGCCATGCTGACTGTCTCTGATCACCTCCCTCTCCTCCATGTGCCTTAGCAGACCTTCTAGGAGAATCTGCTCCATGATTTTCCCAGGCACAGAGGTGAGGCTAACAGGTCAGTAGTTCTCAGGCTCCTCCTTTACACCCTGTTTGAAAATGGGTGTAACATGCCCCTTCTTCCAGTCACTAGGGACTGCACCTGACTGCCAGGACTTCTCAAATATTATTGAGAGTGGCTTGGTGACTCCATCAGCCAATTCTTTTAGGACTCTGGGGTGCATCTCCTCAGGTCCCATACACTTATGTATGTTCAGGTTCCCCAGGAGGTCACAAACCTGATTTTCACATACAGCAGTGGGAGGGAATTCTCATCACAGTTAGTCCTGTTATGATTATTACGGTCAATTGTACAATAAACACAGAAGTTTGAAGCCCATAGATTTTAGGAACTATCTTGAAGCAAAAGCTGAAAGAAGGTTGTAGGGGGATTTTTCCCTTTGTTTCAGAAGTGAAGGCAATAATCCAGTTTTCACTGATTGTGTTATACTTCTGATACATAGTGCTACACGCTGCTGTGAAAGTGGTAAACCAGTTATCTCCTACAGGTGAACAGCAATCACCAGAATAGCCATTCCCATTGTTTTCTGAAAGAATAACCTCCTGTGCTTTATGTTGATTTCTTCTGCCTGCAGAATGAAATTGAGATATTAAAAGCTGAAAATGATCGTTTAAAGGCAGAGACTGGAAACACTGGGAAGCCTGCCCGACCATCATCTGAGTCTTCAAGCAGCACATCATCTTCCTCCTCACGGCAGTCACTAGGACTTTCTCTGAACAATTTAAACGTCACAGAATCTGTTACATCAGGTAAACACATTTTGGGTATGTGCATGCCTCAGCAAAAAGTAAGAATGTTTTATTTTCACCCTCTTTATGGGCCATAGAGATATGCCTGAAAATTAAAACACTTCATATCACTCAGGTAAACATCACATATACCTTCACTGGTGGAGAGGAGGCTCATTTTCCTTTCTGAATATGTAGATTTTAGTAGGCTAAGAATAGTAACAGAGTGTTCAGTATGTTTCCTTAGTTCCTAGCTTATGATGCTCTTTACCTCTTTACCTGCCT
The DNA here is from genome assembly GCA_013396975.1 of Bucco capensis. Classification (NCBI taxonomy): domain Eukaryota; kingdom Metazoa; phylum Chordata; class Aves; order Piciformes; family Bucconidae; genus Bucco; species Bucco capensis. The sequence continues at coordinate 178,492 of VWZO01011172.1, read as the reverse complement.
ACTTTCCAATCCTTTTTGATTATCTAGTTTACAATTTACTTGAAAAGGACAATATCTGTTGTAGTATACTTGATGTATATAGACATATTCTGTTTCCCTGTGGGATAAATATGAGCATAGCACATGAAACTTTCTCTTTTTTTTTTTTTTTACACATCTTTTATTGTTAAGTTAGCTCTCTTAATTTCATGTCTGGGACAGAAGGTGATCTCAGTTGTCTTTATCCTGTATGTTTTTAATGTGATACTGCTAGTTAGCCTATGTTGGACCAAATTACCAGTGTCACAGGAGCCAAACCCCACCAGACTTATTAAGGTCTATTATTGTCTTCAGTGAATGGGAGAAAGCAAGCAGAACTTTGGACTGCATCCTTAACATTAACGTTTGATTATTTTCCATGCCATAGAGTTTATGATAATAAGCCTTCTACACTTGTTTTGATAATGTAGCCAAGGAGCAGAAGTGCTGTCTTTAATGTGAGAACCAGGAGCAGTGCAGAGGCAAAGCAGTGCTCATTAATGTAGAGCCCACATAAAGTACAATGCAGTCTCTGGAAGCAATAAAAATGTGGCTAATAATTGTAGAAAGAGTCTAGGCAGAAGTACAGCTGGGAACATGCCAAACAGCCTGACTATAATTTGAACTGTCAGTTAGTCAAATTATCTTACCAGTCATTGATTATGTGGATATTTGAATATTTCTTCTGGTTAATATCAGATTTTATATGAAAATAGGTATTTTTAAATTTACATTCCAGCCTACTTTTTTGCCAGGTTTAACTTTCAACATGGATGAGTCTGAGTCAGGCCTCAGTATACAATGAAATGTTGCAAAAACAGGGAGAAAAAGTTTGACTACAGTTCCTGCTCACACATCTACACACATTGAAAAAATAAAATAAAATAATTAAAAAAAAAACCCACAACAGATTTTTTTAAAAGATTGTAGTGGTAAAAATATCTTTCAGCAGCAGCAGCTATTGGCACTTTGTCATTTGGCACTAACTCTGTTTAGATACAGGAATAAACATTTAAGAGACAGAGTAGGAAGAGGAGTTTGAAGAGGAACCGGATGAGAATAAGATGGGGAAAAAGGACCAAGAGGAAGAACATGGGAAGGTGAAAGATAAGAAGAACTAAGATGAACAAAATCAGGAGGAATTGTTTAGCAATAGCATAGAAGAAATAAAAGCTGGAAGAGAAAGATGAAGGGGGGAGAGGAAAGGGGGGAAGGAATAAGAGAAAGAATAGGAAGAACAGGAAGACTTGGAGAAGCGGTTGGACTTGATGATCTTAAGGGTCTTTTCTTACCTAAATGATTCTATGATTCCATAAGCTTTATATAATTTTCTGTGTTATTGGTTCCAAATGTCTTTCTAGCATGCAAAGTAAATACTTTTTGGTTTTAAGAAATTAAAGAAATAAGGGTGCCTAATGAGGAGTGGAGAATTTCACTTGATTATGAATCCAGCCTTTTTGATCATTGCAAGTATCATTTTGTTGCCATGCCAGAGAACTTGGAAGGGTGACAACTTCCTACCAAGTTTTGTGGGATTTCTGCAGCCGCTGAAATACTATTGAACAACAGTCCCTGAGATATGGAGAGGTTAATTATGCTGGGGACTAAGATGAGAGACTTTATGAGGGCTTTGGCACACCATATTAAAAATTACTGGGGCACTTTGTGGGAGGCCAGTGTCTNAAGCCTAGCCACAACGAGTGTCTCCAAATGACTATGATCATTTGGAAATAACCAAAGCAATCCATTGCCACTTCCTAAGGGTATGACCATCTCTTCCAGATAGATGTCAGTGGCAAGCAAGGAAAGGGCTCCGTGGTCACTAAAGAGCAGCAAACAATGACTACTATAAGGCTCTGTGTGTACTTCCAGTGAAAAGTGTGACAGAGCTCAGACACGAAGTGAGCCAGAGTCACCATAGTGCATCTAAGGAGGAGATCTGGCAGGAAGTAATTAAAGCAATTAGCACCACCATGAGATTAGATCCCTTTGGATATCTTCCCAGCCATGTGTGTCAGTGAGAGGGAGAGCTCTTAGAAAGTGGATTTTTTTTCCTAGCCACAAAGTGGTTCCTTATTCCTAAAGACTTATTGAAAAATGTATTTAAAAGGCTACAAGAAGGTCTCTTAGAAACTGCAACATTTTGCAGGGGGATCAGTTATATTGCAAATTACCCTCAAACAAACTCTGACATTATGGGAAGTCTTAAGGTTTGTCAAGTATGCCAGAAACAGAAGACAAGTGAAATGAAGCAGTCAGTGATAGTGGCACAGAAAATCTGTCTGCCTGGAACAAAACAAGCATGGATTTGTTTAAGCTCACAATAAAAATGCTTCTTCATTTGATCAATTTAAAAAAAAAAAAGTCCAACAGCAGAATCTACAGACATTTTACATTAGGACTTACTTTTTAATACAGTCACTGAAGTTATAACACCTTTTTTTTTTGTTTTGCTTTGAGCAAGTGACTGAATCTTCCTGGCACCTCATTTAATTTGGGTGAAATCTAATCTTGTGCAGACTATGACATCACTACAGTAAGAATGAACAGGATTTAGGGTAGTGGATTACTGCACTGGCTTTTGAAGAAAATGCAAATCCATAACCTGTCCTAATTTGATGATTAGTTTAAATGTCTAACAGTAAAATTTTGGAGAAAATTTCTAGAGGAAGACAACAGTTTTGTCCCTTGCAGTCAAGCTGCAGGCTCAGTCTTCAGTAAGAAATACATCCTCCCTTCACATCTGCTTTCCCATTTTAGAAGTTAGTGACGAGGTAGAGACAGAGGCACAGAGCACATCAGGATCATGCTTTGCCTCCAAGAAAAATGAAACATTTTCCTTAGAGGAATGGCTGAACACAGTCTCATGATCTGGAGAACTGAAAAGTGCTTTTCTAATGGATACTGTTTGTATGCCTTTATTCTGGGAGTAAAAAAGACTCTATCCATGCCGTGTGTACAGAAAGTAAGGAAATCCACTGGAAAGATAATTAAATTCTATTTCACTTAGCACGAAACATATCAATGCAAGGCTTCCTTGTTTTTCTCCTTACAACATTATGAAGGGCACAATGAGTGCCCAAAGATAGAAACAGAAACTTAATTTAGGCTTTAAACAATATTACTTTGTGGACATGGGGCAATTTTGAACAAGTTCCAAGAAGGAAAGCAAAGGCAAGATTATAATGCAAGAATTTATTTTTAGATTCCCTATTCATTTCTACATGAATAAATCTCCTAATATTGCTTTAAAAATTGACAAATTGTAAATTTTTTTCATCTCTAATGGAGAAGGTAAATTAGTAATAAGTACAGATTAAGGTGATTGCAGATTGTTGTGATGACAGCCTTTCTTTTTAATCAAAAAATCCTTTGAACCACTATTGAACTGATAATGTGAACATAACTTATGTTGATTTGCCAGACTGATCATTTTACTTCCCTTCTGTTATTATAGATATTTTGTTGGATGATGCCACTGATGGAGCACTCCACAAAGAAGGTCACAGTGTGAAAATTTTAGTCACTATAAACAAAGGCTATAGTCGAGCCAAGGTAAGTTCATTCATTACCCAAAGGTTTAGATACAGAACTGTAAGTCAGGCAAATCTTATAGTACAGTAGCTCAACTTGTTTCACTGTGTTCAGCCAGGAATTGAAGGGAAATATCCTAAAAATAGCAGCTCTCTTCTCTGTCATCCATGCTCAATATAGTTAGGCATTCTCCATAAACTAATGTGACAGGGCCCTTCTGCCTTGGTAGTGGCTAAGACACTACCAGTTCTCAGTTTAATTAGTAAGATGTTCTGGGACTTGCTATCTCCGTTAAAAGTTGCTATAGATTAGATCTGTGCCCTGGACCCCTTAGGATGCAACTATAAATATGCTGCTGAGGCAATCAATCTCAAACTGCATCGTTGTCTTTTCATGTTCTGGGTTACTAAAAATTATTAACACAGTGCATCTTTTATTTATATTCAGCTTCATGTAAACACAGATGCAATCAAAGAGCAGAATAAGATTATTAATACAGCTATAACATCACATTCTAAAAATATTATTTTTCCTCACTGGGAAAATTAGGAATTTTCATAGAAAACTAATTATCACCACTTTTAGTCCAGTTTCTAAGAATCTGTCTTTTTTAGGATCAAAAACCATGTGCATATCTAATAGGATCAATTGGAGTCAGCGGAAAAACAAAATGGGATGTTTTAGATGGTGTAATCAGACGTCTCTTTAAGGTAAGACACTGAAAAAATAGCTCAAGTATTAACTCAATTTTCTCTTTCATTTAAGAAAAATTCTTTGGGTTGTCTTACTAAGGTTTTTTTGGGGGGTGGGGAAGGTTAACATATAGCTAACTTCACTACAAAGCTTTATTTTTAGTGTTGCTGTTCTTTTTTCATGACTGTAGGCAGTTCTGTCTTGAATGTGACTGCAAGAATCTGCTTGTCAAGTGATTTCATCTGTACCAAAGTATTTTCCAAACTGTTTTCATTCAATAACCATTTTGATTTTTATGTCTTATGTTTCTGTATAATTTCAGGAATATATTTTCCGAGTGGACCCGACTACTAGCCTGGGTTTAAGCTCTGACTGCATTGCCAGCTATTGTATAGGGGATGTAATTAGAGCCCATAGCCTAGAAGTGCCTGAACAGCTGCCTTGTGGATATCTGGTTGGAGATAATAACATTATCACTGTGAACCTGAAAGGTAAAACCCCCAAATATTGTTGCAGATGCTGTAGACTTCTTCATTGCAGTCCCCCATCCCTTTATTTTTTTACAACTGCCTTCCTGTATTTTATGTCCAGTTCAAGGACTCATTTGGCACATAAACTCTCTGTATGACACAAATCTAAGAATCTCTCTGTCCTTCTCTGCCAGACTGCCAAGTCACAGCAAAGTACACACTTCTGAATAGTGGCAAAAAAAAGCAACCCCCAAACAGAGCTTATGATGAGAAATATTTATGCTATATTATTGCTAGTGGAGGGGAGAGGGGCCTTCAGAAGAACCACACATACATTGCTGTGACAACCAGGAACCCCTTGGTGCTGGACCAAGCCTATACCTACCTCAGCAAGGAGGAAGACAAGTCACTTTTCTTTTCTTCTGTTCCCAGGAGTGGAAGAAAGCAGTTTGGACAGTTTTGTGTTTGACACATTAATTCCTAAGCCAATTACCCAGAGGTACTTTAATTTACTGATGGAGCATCGCAGAATTATTCTGTCGGGACCCAGCGGCACAGGAAAGACCTATTTAGCTAACAGGCTGGCTGAATACATTATGACTAAATCAGGCAGAAAAAAAACTGAGGATGCAATTGCAACTTTTAATGTGGATCACAAGTCAAGCAAGGTGAGTGATGGTTGAAAAGATAACCTATTGGTCAATTTGTAGTGATGATACAGAGCAGATCCTCTTGATTAGCATACTTGTTTGTGGCTCAGTCATTTTTTCCTACAAGAACTTAGTCTTCTGTCCCAGTGAGGAACAGGGACCAGATATTTCTGTCCTAAACAAACCACTGAAGCACTGTGAAGGAAGTCTGAATTTTCCCTCACTTGAGAAAATCCACCTGAAGGATAGATCCATCATCATCGTCATGGCTAGGCTTCCCGAACAAAGATCCAGGGAGTGCTCCATCCATGCTCATCCTCAGCGCCTTTTCCAAGCGCGCTGATAAAAAGAGGATAGCAGATAGCACCCTCGAGCCTGCACTAGGGATTTTTTTTAGGTGAGACACAGCATGTACAGAGCTGGACCCACCCTTTAGTCCTAAGGTTCATCTGCCAGGGCCTAGCAAGCTTGGACACTGGCAGCCAAGTCCTTAGGACAGAGGTTTTATTAGAGTGTCCTTCTCTTAGCTGGAAGGCCTTACAGGGCTAAACGAGCTCCATCTGCCCGGGTTTGGAATCAGAGTTGTCCTTCTCCTAGGATGACTGCCAGAAGGCTAATGAGCTCATCCTACCCATCCAAGGATTCTAGGAACATGGGTATCACTCCCCACACTTTCCCGTGGGCAATGAGTTTAATGCTCCCTCTGCTGTGGGCACAGTTATGGCACCAGGGGCCACAGGAGACCACAAGGGATTTTCAGACTGTGCCTGGGATACATCCAGAGTCAAATTAAATTCTTAGGGTGTCTGTAATTCTTGTGTCAGAAAGGATTGATATATAATAATACTAGTTTGACTTGGGCTTTTATAGTGATAATAGCAGCCTACTGTTAGCAAAAAAATTAGAATGGTGATTTTGAATTATTGTCTTGGGTTTAGCTTCTTAATTAGCATTAGATAAATACAGCTGCTGCCATAGTTTCTGGCATGCATCAGTCAGGAGGCTGACCATACTACAATTGCCTCATGCCTCATTTCACATTCCCAGTGATTTATATAGCTTAGATTATCAAGCTTCTAGCATGACTACTGTGCTAGTCACAGATAATACTACCCTCTTGCTGCCCTATATTGGGTATACTCCTAACTTGGTACCCAGGGAAAAGAAAATTGAAGGTTTTGTCCAGAGATTTCTGATTTGCATGGAACTTAATGAATGTCAATGTAATTATAAGAAGGAAGAACATACAGATCTCAAAGCAGCAATAAGACCATTCCAGTAAAAACACTGCTTTTCACTGTCTATATATAGAGCATTTATGATGCCATTTGCTTTGACAGTGTATGTGTTTATGATTTATTGTTATAACATATACATTTATAATTAAAATTGTTCCACAAATAAGTATGCTTTTGAATTTCTGGTAAACTGCTTGCTGTATGTTGTTTTCTTTCAGGGTTTGGGCTGCTTTGGGGTTTTTGGTTTTTTTGTTGTTTGTTGTTGTTGTTGTTTGTTTTTGTTTTTGTTTTGTTGTTGTTTTTTTTCTTTTACTTTGTTTCTATTAAGATTTATAGAGAACTTCTGAGTTTGAAGTGAAAGAGGAAAGTCTTTGTCAAATACCAAGAGTATCTGAATAATGCAGATGGTACTACTCCATGGAAGAAACCCATGATGTTCCCTTAGAAACACCTGATCATAAAAAGCCAAACAAAAGTCTTTCCTGAAATAAAAAAAAAAAGCCAACCAAAGATTACATGTTCCTACTAAAGAAGAAAACATTCTGCTATCCCAGATTCAGAAAGCAAAATGACAATAGGAACTTTGTCCATAATACTGAGCATTCCCAACATGGACAGAATTAGATATCTTAAGAGATACAGCTGTAAAACTTGAGTAGCTCAGATCCTCAAGGGCAGCAAAGTGTTGAGAAAAAAGATGAAATGTTTTGATTATAGAAAGCTTTCTTTTACTCCAGCAGTAAATGGCCACCAGACAGATAGCTGACAGGAAAGAAGAATTTCCACAACAAATTTTATTGAGGTATGATATAGTATCCCCAAAAGGTCAAACAGATTTTCAGTGAGGCTGGGGAAAGGAGGTATCTGAAGGAGCAGTTCAATATGCCTTAACCGTGTGATAATTTGATGGGATTTTTCCTTTGGTATGTAAATGTGGCATTCATAAGAGTGGAGGTCTGACAGGTAATGTATCTCAGCCCATTGGGAATGGTATATTTTATTGCAGCTTATATTCCTCTGGAGATAAGGTATTTTATCAGCAGATTTCTAAGGAGCAGATCCAACAAATAGGAATGTGTATGCTTCAGTCACTTGCTTTATGTTTAGTGCCTTCCTGCATGTGCTGATCAGCTGAATCCACAGTAGGGAAACTCTGTAGCAGCCTCTTTATCTTTCTGAAAATCTTTTCCACTGAAATGACATCTATGGTTTAATTAAGTAAGTAAATTAAGTAAGTTGTTTCTGGTTTTTTTTTGTTGATTCTGTTCCAGGATCTACGACAATACCTAGCAAACCTAGCTGAGCAATGCAGTGCTGATAACAATGGTACTGACCTCCCTGTGGTTGTAATTCTTGATAACCTCCACCATATCAGTTCACTAAGTGATATCTTCAATGGTTTCCTCAACTGTAAATATAATAAATGGTAGGTAGTACCTTTCCTTCCCCTTTCACACACCTTTTGCAATTAAAAGAGTAAAGGCTATTATTTTACAAAATAACATGCCCCTGTGGAAACTTAGACTCCCATAGGCTGTCAGCAAAGCTCTTATGCGTTTGAATAGTTTTAACCCTCTTCAGCCAAGTGCTTAAGCATCTGCTTCACTTTATTTGTATGACTCCCACACATGGCAGTGTGATGTAGATGTGTCACAGAGTTTAAGAATGTACTTGTCATCCAATGTTAGGACCAGAGGGAATGGGAGCAAGCTGGATCACAGGAGGTTTAGTATTAACACGAGGAGGAACTTGTTTGCAGTGCAGGTGCCAGAGCACTGGCCCAGGCTGCCCAGGAGGCTGTGGAGTCTCCTTGTCTGGAGCCATTGCAGAGCTGCCTGGACACATTGCTGTGTGAGCTGCTCTAGGTGATCCTGCTCTGGCAGGGGGGTTGCACTAGATGATCTTTCTAGGGCCCTTCCAACCCCTGACATACTGGGATACTGTGATACTCTGTACTTAAACACTTAACTGAATGAGGGTCTTATCCATTTCATATGTCAGGTGACATAAGCTTGTTTGTACCATGTGAACAGTTTATGGGAGAGTAAGAAGAAATGTACTTTATAGTACTGGAATATGGGATGTGAATCTATGAATCATGTCACACAGAAGCAGATTTACATTTCCTACAGTTTTCCTATAGCAGTGCAGAAGTATGAAGTTTTCTGGCTGTCCTTCATTCCCAAATAAAGTTTTCTGCAGCCTTTACTAGCCTGTAACAGTGCCATCATAGGGACTTCCCTTCATAAACCCCCTGCATACTATGTCTTACTCATGAGCTTCACTAGCTTCTAAAATCAAAACTCTGAGCTTACTGCAAAATTATGAGGTACATGAGAACAGAGTTGCATCATTTATTTCATTAGTACAGATCAGTAATAGTAAACTACAAAAGTACAGAGAGGAAAATCAGACAAGAATAAGCATATTAAAAAGGGGGCTTCAGAGATATTTTAAATCTAAGACTGCAGTACTTCCAGAGATCCTTTTAAAATTGGCCTAGTGCAGATAAGAAGAAAGAAGGTTCTCTGAATATCTGAAAGGATTCTCCCTCAAAAAAACCTACTACTTTTTCTCTTTTCAGTCCCTATATTATTGGAACAATGAACCAGGGAGTTTCTTCCTCACCAAATCTGGAGCTGCATCACAATTTCAGGTACATTCACTCTGTATTTGCTGTGGCTGTGTTTGCACAGCTCCCTGCTTCTTAGCCTAGTTCTTCAACAAACATTGATCTTGTGTCTCATCACAGCAAAATATTTTAGCTTCTATACCTCTCCTATATTGATAAGTCTCTGAATGGTGTTGGAGAATGGTGAAAGAAATAAGATACTTTCTGGCACCTCTAAAGACAACTGCATTCCTGCATTCCATGTCTTCAACAGTGTCTTGAATTCCTGCTGAAACCTGTTGTGATTTTGTTGTAGCAGTGGGCAATAGCATGGTTTGTTGGAGCAGTTTTATACTTGCTGACTGATGAGATTCAGAAGCTAATGACATTACCTTCATCTATATGTTTAAGAAGAAGTGATATATTTGCTATTCATTGCTGCTTACCATTTATGCTTTTTACCCAGGTGGGTGCTGTGTGCTAATCACACAGAGCCTGTTAAAGGTTTCTTGGGCAGATATCTGAGAAGGAAACTGATTGAGACTGAAATAGAAAGGAACATACGCAATAATGAGCTCATCAAAATCATTGACTGGATCCCCAAAACATGGCATCATCTCAACAGCTTCCTAGAAACACACAGCTCTTCAGATGTAACCATTGGTAAGTCCATTGGCAGAGTGGTTTGACGTGAAGGATGCAGGCTGAGCATTTTAGAGGTTTGTGAAGTGCATATTATGTTTTCAAAGGTTCTCATCTCTCAATTAGATGTCCAACATTAGTGTGGGAAATTTGTCTGGTTGTCAGCAGGATTGAAATGAAAATGGAAAGTTTCATGAGAGACTATGTATTTCCTGGTATTTCTACCTTGGTTGCTAAAGGCTTTAAGGGAAATAATCATAGTTTTCAAAGGATAAATTTACAAAAAATTACCTCAGTAGCAACTTTCCTGTGCTTAATTATTTTTCTCCTGCTTTCACACTGCAGCAAGTTACAGCAATAAAAACACTTGGTCAGTCAATTCAGGAAACTAGCAGCTGGGAGGTATACGTGTGCCTGAGATACTTTAGTGGAATATCTGTGTTAGCAAAGAAGTGATCCTTTCACATAGCTTTGCCCATAAAACTTCTAAGTGTTCATCAGGCCCTAGAAATGGATAAAATGCCACTTATCCATTTTTAATAACAGAAGACTGATAGCTCTCTTATTTTACTCCTGTGTTAGCATTCTCTTCACTTGAGTCATTTGGTGAGGATTATTTTTAGTGTGCTCCCTAGGTCTACATTGTTTTAATACACAACTTGACTTCTCAGGTCCCCGGCTCTTTCTCCCTTGCCCTATGGATGTTGATGGCTCCAGAGTGTGGTTCACAGACCTCTGGAATTATTCCCTGGTGCCATATCTTCTGGAAGCTGTGAGAGAAGGACTTCAGGTATAGCATTTGTTTCCCAGTGACTTTTTTTAGTTTCATTTGCCTTCTCCAAGCTACTTTGAATCAATGCATCCAAGTATAAATGCTGTTGAGTTTGCAAGAATAAGATCTGTGGAGAGATTTTAGAAATCAGCCTTGAGCTCCTTTTGACCTGCTCTTACTCTGATGTATGATTTGGTTTTGTCTGATCCAGAACTAGCATATCTTGTATTTTATTAAGAAGGTTTCTCCTCGGTGACTGGAGGAAGATTCTTCTTTTTCCAGTGTTTAGAGTTCACAGCAGTGATAAATACAGCTCAGATTGCATCCCTGAGCCAAGGCAGTCTCAGCCTACCCCTGCATGGAAGAGGTAAAAGCCCTTAAACTGGTGCAAGAAAATAGCTTTGGTCTGTGTAATTATTTTCCACCTGTGTACACATGCAGGCACACAGGCTTGTGGAGGAAAGCTTATGACCATGGATATTTTCACCATTCAGGAGAAAAATAGCGTTTGCTAGCTTTACCTAACTCTTTGTCCCTGATAAACATGAAGGTTTGTCTCTTTTTTTGCCCTTAGATCTTGCAATCCTGCTTGTATTTCCTGTAGTTTTGTTTCTTCTGTCTGCTCCCTCTCTCTCTGGGCTGACATTTCTTCCTGACTGTAATTCTCATTTTGGGTAGCAGTGCCATCAGATCAGAATGCTTCACGATTTCCTTTGTCCTGTCCTCTCCAGGGCTAGGTGTTAGCAGCAGTTCCATTGATTGTTAATAAACTAGTAAAATTTCTTTTACTTTAATAGAAAGAGGGCTACAAATTGATTTGCTGTAGGTAGCACTATAAGCTGTTCCCTATAGGTCAAGGTCTCAGACCATTCCACATCTTTGGAGCAAACCTACATTTTGAAATTATTATTGTTTTTCCCCAATCTTTATATGTCTTTCCTGAAATTCCTTTTTCTCTCATGTACTGCAATTCTATGTCCTCTGAAAAGACACTTTGTGGAAAAGGAGATTTTTGCCACACATGCCACTGAAAAGAATAACTGCACAATGTAGAAGAGATTGTTATGGAGTAGTCAAAGCACTGTGTGAGCAGCTAGGGTTTGTTTATCACCTTGGCTTGACATAGTGACACACTGATGCAATGGAAGTTTAGAATCTTGCCTGTTGAATATCTCATGCTCTCCTAAAACTGCCTATCTTCTCTGGAAATTACAGAGTGCTTACTTTTTGTGCAAAAACCTGACAACTGTCTGCTAGAACAGCCACAGTGAGATTAACAGTGTTTGTTTAGACCAGCTATAAAAATGCAGTGATATTCTTCATGCTCATATTTTTTTCAAAGTATACAGGGTACCTACTTAAATGAAAACTTCAATTCTGGAGCAGAAGATGGCAGCATACAGAAGAAAATATGTTGCTTCATGAACTGTTGTGATTTTTATCTACTTTGCATGGCTTCCATAGAATAACATTGTTAATAATGAACAGCAGTCCTTTATTTGATATCATTAGAAGTTCCTGGAACCAGAGACAGGTAGAGAATGCCTTTCTGGCCTGGTACTCTGCAAAATCTCACTTGTCAGACACAGAATTTACAAGCCTTGCTTCAGATTCCAGCAAAGATTCAATTGCTATTAATCTCAGATGAGAGGAAGTGCTGTTAAAGCCTGGAGTTAGCCTGCTACCTCCCTGAGAAACATTTTCTCTTGGCTGATTTAGGCAGAACCTTGTCATAGTAGCCTAGCCACAGTGTAGGGCAGAAGGTGTCTAAGTATCTCTGTACATAATATAGGGAACTTGGCTGCCTAATCTGGAGCTCTGGTTTCAACAGATGCCTGGGAGCAGGTGTTGCAGTGATAAGCACAACTCATCTTTCTGGCTGTAGCACTAAAATCCTTCAGTTTTACTCCCTTTAGGAGTGCAGCCCATCTAAATGCTCCATGAGTGTATGTTCTGCCAATGTTATGCTGCTCCTTGGATTGCATGAGGCCGTTTCAGCTGGGGGAAATCACAGAAAGCCTTGGTGAATGGCTCCCCATCCCAATGTGTCATTGTTACAGTGAAAGAAATCTGTAAAGCAGCAACCAAGGGGCTCTTAACATGTTCTTGTGAACAGCAATGTGGACAAGGGAGCATTTTAATGAGGAAGCTACCAGACCTCCTCAACTTGCAATATTCTCATTCTGCCTTCCTCTGTCCACCTTCCAGATTTAGAAGTATTTTTATGCTTCATAGTAGGGAAAACCTACCCTTTGTGAAATTCTTAACTCTGTGAAAGATCTCAAAGTTAAGGTGTGTATAGATGTCTGCTTCTGCATCCCATTTTGCTAAAGAGAAGAAAACAATCTGTACTGGCATTTCCTAAATCACTTCACAGAAAATCCAATTAACTTGAATAGTTTAGATAGGTCTGAGTTAATTTCACCAATACACCTAAAGCAGATTACCTAAAGATCTCATTTCACATCATATCAAGAACTTGAGGCTCTCTTTGTTGCCTGCAAGATCCCTAGTTACAGAGTGTTTCAACTTACAGCTAACTGTGTATTGTAGGAGTACTAATGGAGGTAAGATTTTTGAGCACAAGATTTTTGATAAGATTTTTGAGATGTGCTGAGCACATCTGAAGGCAAACCACTTCTTAAGATAGTCTAGATGTTTTTGATTACTTTTGTCTGCTGTTACAACCGGNGAGCTTCATTCGTGAAGCCTAGCCACGACAACCAGTACTAAAAACTCTGTAGAATACTTACCTGTGTTATATTTATAATGCAGATGTATGGGAAGAGAGCACCCTGGGAGGATCCTTCCAAGTGGGTAGCTGATACCTATCCATGGAGTTCTGCATCTCTACAGCACGAATGGCCATCACTGCTTCAGTTAAGACCAGAAGATGTTGGTTATGAAGGTTATGCAGCAGCAAAGGAAGGAACAACCTCAAAGAATGTTGCACAGACTGACACAGAGGGGGATCCTTTGGTAAGATTTAAACTTTGTGCAAAAGACTTTTCAGTATGTACTTTACTGTCACATGATAAATTGTACACTGTACAGTAAAAAAATACTGTGTACGTCTTCCAAAATGGACTTTTAAAATTAATCCTAGTATAATTTATTAAAAAGTTTGAAAATAAAAGGAAAATCTAGCAGGAGGCCAGTTATCACCACCATGTTAATATGTTACTAAGTTGTGTGCATTTCCCTTCTGCCCAGAAATGTATCTGGTTTTCATGATTATAAGGTTTGGGTACCACTCTTCAGCCACTTATTAATCAGTTTGTTCTAAACACACCTTTCCAGATTAGGCAGTCCTTCATCTACATTCTACAAAAGAAGGACTGAGAAACTCACGTTATCTGACTTGTCTATCTTAGAAAATTTAGTGGAAATGCAAATTAGACAGCCATCCTCTCATTCCTCAGAACACTTCAAGATAACTGATGACTGTGTAACAGTTTTAGTGTAAAAGAAATGTGAGTGTGGTGGCATTAAAAGATAAGATGTTGATTTCCCTCAATGCCACGTATTGTTTTATTTAAATATGGTCCCATGTGATTGGGTTTACCATTGCCTCCTATTCTATTCAATTACATATATTGATCAGCTACACTTGTATAGTGCTGTCTCTGTAGATTGCCTTTATCACAATTCAAAATACTGCTTTAGAGAACTGTGCTTCTGGAATACAGGCAACCCTTGGAAAAGGGAATTTCTCAGAGGAAAATGCATTTAATTCTTATCAGTGCTAAGAAAATGACTTCTCCGCCTCACTGAAGTGTTTGGTATCCAAAACCAGACTTTGCATCCTAAAGAAGTGCAGAAAATCATCTCGTTTGATTCCCCACCTCCCAGGCCGTAAGATTTGGGGTGATTATTTGACTGCCAGTGGTTCTACTGGCCAAGCTACCAGCACATGTGCATGATAGAACGGGCAGATTGGAAGGGACCTTAGAGATCCTCTAGTTCCAACCTCCCTGCCATGGGCAGGGATGCCAATCACTAGACCAGGTCGCCCAGGGCCACATCCAGCCTGGCCTTAAACACTGCCAGGGATGGAGCATCCACAACCTCTCTGGGCAGCCTGTTCCAGTGCCTAACCACTCTCTGGGTAAAGAACTTCCTTCTAATCTCAAATCTAAATTTCCCCTCCTTCAGCTTATAACCATTCCCCCTTGTCCTATCACAGTCTGACCAGCTGAGAATTCTCTCCCCTTCTACCTTATAATCCTCCTTTAGGTACTGGAAAACTGCTATAAGATCCCCTTGAAGCCTTCTCTTTTCCAGGCTGAACAATCCCAACTGTCTCAGCCTGTCTTCATAGGGGAGGTTCTCCAGTCCTTTAATCATCTTTGTGGCCTCCTCTGGACTCGCTCCAACAGCTCCACATCTTTTTTATGCTGAGGAGCCCAGAACTGGATGCAGTACTCCAGGTGAGACCTCACAAGCACAGAGTAGAGAGGCAGCATCACCTCCCTAGCCCTGCTGCTCATGCCTCTCCTGATGCAGCCCAGGATGCAGTTGGCTCTCTGGGCTGTGAGTACACATTGCTGGCTCATATCCAGCTTTTCATCTATCATGACCCCCAAGTCCCTCTCTACACGGCTACTTTCAATGAGTTCCTCTCACGGTATGTAGAATTACTCCTACCCAGATGCAGGACCCTACATTTTGACTTATTAAACTTCATTTTATTCTCATGGGCCCACTCTCCGAGTTTATCCAGGTCCCTCTGGATGGCATCCTGCCCTTCTGGCATATCAACCACACCACTCAGCTTCGTGTCATCTGGAAACTTACTGAGGGTGCACTTGATACCCATGTCTAGGTCGTTAATGAAGATACTGAAGAGCACAGGTCCCAAGACAGAGCCCTGAGGGACACCACTCGTCACTGCTCTCCATCTAGACAAAGAGCCATTGACCACAACTCTCTGGTTGCATCCTTCCAGCCAATTTCTTATCTACCGAACAGTCCACCCATCAAATCCATATCTCTCCAGTTTTGAGATAAGGATGTCTTGAGAGACTGAATCAAGGCCTTATAAAAGTCCAAGTAGATGACATCAGTCAGTCTTCCCTCATCAAGTGCTGCAGTCACTCCATCAGAGAAGGCCACCAGATTGGTCAGGCATGATTTTCCTTTAGTGAATCCATGTTGACTTCTTAGAATCACCTCTTTATCTTGCCTGTGCCTTAACATCCCTTCCAATACTATTCGCTGCATGACCTTCCCAGGCACAGAGGTGAGGCTCACTGGCCTAGACTTCCCTGGATCATCCTTTCTACCCTTTTTAAAAATGGGGGTGATGTTACCCTTTCTTCAGTGACCCAGGACTTCACCTGACCCCCACCACTTGCCAAATATGATGGAGAGTGGTCCTGCAACTTCATCATAGAATCATAGAAACATAGAATAATAGAACAGTTACAGCTGGAAGAGACCTTGAAGATCATCGAGTCCAGCCAATTCCCTCAGGACCCTAGGATGTATGCTGTCAGGGCCCATAGACTTGTTCTGATCAAGTTTCAGTAAGTGGTCTTGAACCTGTTCTTCATTTACAGTGGGATGCTCTTCACTGCCCCAACACTTGCCTAGGGCTACCAAGTCCTGGTCATTGCAGGAAGTTTGGCTGCTAGTAAAGACTGAAACAAAGAACTCATTGAGCAGCTCTGCCTTCCTTCATGACTAAATGTCCTTCGTTATTCAGCAGAGGGGGAACACTAACCCTGACCTTCCTTTTCTGATTAATACACTTATAGAACCCTTTTTTATTATTTTTTACATCCCTTGCAAAGTTCAGCTCCATCTGCGCCTTGGCTTTCCTGACCCCATTCCTACACTCGCT
This sequence comes from Bucco capensis, assembly GCA_013396975.1. Lineage (NCBI taxonomy): Eukaryota > Metazoa > Chordata > Aves > Piciformes > Bucconidae > Bucco > Bucco capensis. The sequence goes on along the minus strand of VWZO01011172.1, from coordinate 162,019 downwards.
AGCCATTTCCCTGGATTCTCCCCAGGTCACTTGTCCCTGCTTCCACTGCCTGTGCATTTCATTCTTAAGCCTCAGCTCAAGAAGCAGGTCATTATTTAGCCACACCAGTCTCCTTCCTGCCCTGCTTGATTTTTTGCATAGAGGGATGGAGATTTCTTGTGCTCTAAGAAGGGTATCCTTGAAGAACTGCCAACTCTGATGGGTTCCTTTGTCCTTAAGGACAGTTTCCCAGGGGACTCACCCAACAAGTCTCTCAGTATCTGGAAATTTGCCTTGCTGAAATTCCAAGTCCTTACTTCNCCTATCTCTTCTGAATAGTCTATAGCCCTCCATTACTATATTCCAATCATATGAATTATCCCACTATGTTTCAGTGATAGCAATCAGATCAAAGTTATCCAGCTGCACCAAGGCCTGCAGCTCATCCTGCTTATTACCCATGCTGCGTGCATTTGTATAAAGGTACTTTATTTATCATCTCCAGTAAGGTGAAAATATCTGAGCAGCTGGAGTTCAGTGTCCTGTTACCCTTGCTACCTTCACACTGTGATCAGTATCTGTATCTGAATAAGCAGCAGAAGCCTGAACTTTGTGAATGGAGGGCTTACTTCTGCCTCTGGTGGAGCTCACAGCAAGACAGACACTGTGCTTGTGGAAACAGGACACATCTCGTGCAGGCTGGATTGCACACCCTCCACGTGCATCCTGTATTCTGAAACATGGATACCTATTAAACCTTCAGCAGAAGCTATCTGATTGCATTATAGAGTACTAAACATAATTCAATGCCTGGAGAAAACATTATAACCTGTGCCAGCTGAAAGTACAGAGATGTAAGGAATCCTGCAAAAAGAGGCTGAATACACAAACACACAAGAAAACCACTTCCTCTTTGGTTTTTCATTGCCTGCTTTCTTGTAATGACAGCATATTTGTTCCTTGAAAAACACTAAAGCAATGTCAATATTGCTTGCAGCCATGAGCATGCTGGCAGAAGTCGATGCTTTCTAAATAAAATCCTGATCATTACACAGAGTTAGACGTCAAGCATCCAAGTAGTTTTCTGGGGATTAATGCTGCTTTTTGATGATTTTTCAAGTGAGTTTCAGGTTCTAATAGTCCCTAAATTACGTGGGGACTCTCGTCTCCTGGGTAGGAGGATCTGTTGCTGCTTCCCTGCTGAGGTTAGCCCCTCAACAGCAGATGGAACTCTTTTATGAAGGAGCTGGCCTTGGTCCACCCCTCTCACTCTCTCCCTGTCTCTCTCTTGCAGAGGGGGTGTGTTAGTATGATTATGTTTTCAGTTGCTTTTCCAATGTAATGTGGCTACACCATCCAAAAATTATCTGGAAGCTTGACTGTCTCTAAATATGGGCCCAGATGTCCAGCTGTGATATGGCTTCTTTCCCCGGCTGGTGCTGCAGCTGCAGCCGATCTCACTCCTGAATTAGAGTTATCAGGCAGCTCCATTGTATCCCTGTGGCTCTTTGGACCTTTAAATTTCTATTTAAAGACTAGAAGACAATAAAAAAGGTGTCAGGAGAAGCTGCTGACACCCTGCCCTTTCTGAAACCCTTTTCTGTGGTCCCTTCACCTAGAAACCAGCACACGTCATACAGCAAGGGAGCTTAATCAAATTTTAACATGGTCACTGCAGCATTAAATGAGATGAGATTATGTAAACATTTTTTCTTCTTTCAGATGAATATGCTTATGAGGCTTCAAGAGGCAGCCAACTATTCGAGCGCACAAAGCTGTGACAGTGACAGCACCAGCCACCATGATGACATTTTGGATTCATCCCTTGAATCAACTCTCTGAAAGGGACAAATCTTGGTGGAGGAGTATGGTAAAATCTGTTTCCACTAGACCACTGCCAGTATTAAAGCAGCACGCCGAGGCCCCTGAGTGAGAATGGTGTGTTGTAGGTAGGCAGGAGACCTAACTCTGCAAAGTCAGGAAGAAAAATAGAAGTGGAAAGCATGAATTAGTTTAATTTCAAGGCATTTCAATACCTATGGAGCCAAGTGAGACTCCATTTGTCAACTGGAAAGGGCCCTAGAACAAGGGCATCTAAGCAGATTGCACACGTGTTAGCCAAACTGGAACATTTTTTTTTCCCCTTTTCTCTCTGTCCCCTGTCTCTGTTTCTCTGTGCAAGTTTACAGTGCAACTTCTGCTTTTTTTTTTTCCTTTAGTTTACCCTGAGGTGCTGCATGAACAATGCAGTCTTCTAATTCTCTTCTAACCTCTGTTGTGCCACATGGTGCTGGTCACAGGACTGCAGTGGTGTTCGTGTTGTACGCTACTGCCCGTTCCAAAATGAGTCAAAGATGTTGATACTAACTCAGAAAGCACAAACAGTATTGTGTAATCACCAGAAAACATGACTGTGATATGCTGGATAAGTGCCAATTTAATTCTAACTGCCATGGTCACGGTGATGCGCTCCATCAAGTTTTTAGTACACAAGTCACAGATTTTATAAAGTTGTTTTTACCACAAAGGTCTTTTTTAACCACATGCCCACTCCTTAACAACAGTTTTATACCAATTATTAACCAACACTGATTAAAGGCTTTTTAGGGCTTCATTTGTTTGAGCCTTTTCAGTGAAAGAAGGAACATTTCTTATGGTGCTGTCTCACTGCCTTAAAACAGATTTCTAGAACAGTTTTACAGTTGTTTTAATTCCTAAACCATTGGTAATTTACACTGTTTTGTTCTTCATTTACTAATGAGAAAATGTCAGTTAACACAGTAGCCTCATATCTGTATATCATGATTTTTTAAAGTAATGGATAGGAGAAAGAACAGTTGCTATATAATATTTTTATCTTGTGAATAGATTGCTCTGCCTACCCTCAGAAATACACAAGGAACCCAAACCCACTTCCACTGCCACCTACATGCTGAGAAAGTCAGCTCAAATCCATTTGGCCCCATGGAATGGAGTTTTTGGAGGATAGATGTTTTAAATTCTTATCCAGCAGAGCTGGATACACTTGATGCAGCATGAGCACAAATATATGGGTTGTTTTTTTTTCCTTTTTCTAGTTTTAGCATGTTGTTTTGATTGCTATTGTTGTACATGAAGAATTCAGCATAAAAGAACACTGAAGCAGTGATGTCCACTGTGGAAGAGGAAGAGTTTATACTGTAAAAGTGGGTTGGTTTTGCACAGTCTACTGGGTGGGTATTGTAAATATTGGGAAAAAAGAAAAAAAAATAAAAGAAAAAAAAAAAGGCCTTGCACAAATCAAATTGAAAACAAACAAACAAAAAATGTATTTTATTCTGTTGGTGTTAAGAGATGTTTCACGTGCTGAGATTTCCTCTATGTTGCAAACAAATACAGAACACAAACCTTCCAAGCTGTTATTACCTGGTGTGTTTGTCCTGTACTTAGAGTTGTTATGACTATGCAGGAGCTATCAATGCTACAGTCAGCATGTTTCAATATCTATAGGAAGCCAATACATTTGGGGGGAAAAAAAGTCTGAAAATGTTCCAAATGCATATGTCACGGCAGGCTACAATCTGATTGCATTCAAACTGCTCAGAATAATTGGAAATGCTCTTTTACCACAAAAGGCATCCAGTGAAAATAGGTGCATATGAACACAAAGGTATCTAAGGGCTTTGGCATTGTGTAGACGTGTACTGTACACCTCCGTGGATGTTACCTTCAGGATGTGTATCTGGTGCTATTAACTCTTTGTGGCCTGTCTGTGGTCACTCGCTGTAAAACAAAGATAAATCAATGCAGTTTCCAAATGGCACTGAGCTGCATCACTGAATCTAGAGGTTCCTACACGGTGCTATTGCCCTAATAAAACTTCAACCAATTTTATGCATGTAGGATTCAGCTGGACCAACACCATGCCCCCAAATCTGGATCCATTTCTGATGTGAAACGTCAGTGTGTACAACTTGACTGACTCAAACAACTAAAGGAGAGATGTTCTTTCCTGTACCTGTGCTCTGAGCAAACTTGGGAATGTTTTCCTGCCATATTTAACACACAAACACACAATATCACCTATACAAACCTTCCTGCAATACATCTCAGTGAGTCCACCTAGTTTACAACTCAGAAATTGTTTGTGAAACATTTGTCTGTACACATTTTATATTTTGTACATTTTTGATGTAACATATCATGTAAATAGACAGAAACAGTGAAATAAATCATCTGAAAAGTTTTGTAGTCTTTGTAAAGCCCTGATAATAATAAGTATTTGGTGTCATCGGACTTAACTGGATGATGTATTTTCTATTGGTTTATTGTTCCTCTAGCTTGTAAACCAGCTTGCAGGTATTTTTTTGCAGGTGTGAGCACTGTATCTGTCTAAATTATTACTTTGCCATTAAAGTGGAATTATTTATTGAAAATGCAGTCCGGTGTTTTTGCAATCAAGACCATTTAACAGTTAGCTATTATTTCAAATATAAAAACATATAAACAGGATGACACGCTGGAGGATATGATTTTCTGTATTCAGCAGAACTAATCTCTAGAAAGAAATTAAATACTGTTTCTAGTTCCAGTGATTCAGTATGATTTTTGAGTGTCTTTTTCCATGCTGGGACCAGGTTGTGCAGTTGAGAAACAACTTCACAGTCTCCCAGTTCTCAAGATTATCTTTAAATACAAGGACCTAGATCTACTTCCTCAGCAGGCATATCAATCAATGGTTTAATAGAATTCAAAGACAGAAAGTAGAATTATATTAGTCACCTAATCACAGACTTTGAGGCCAGAAGAGACCATTATGATCCTGCAACTTGTAGCACCTCAGCTATAAATCTCAGCAGCAGATCTGTAATTTTTTCTGAACTTTTCATATTCCTGCAAAAGCCTTTAGACATAACAGTACTGAGTAGAAGATCCAGCACTTTATGGTCAATGTGGCTAATTATTCACTAGGTGGGTTTGATTTTAAGGGCTTTATTTTCAGTTGCATCTTACATGTCTCTCTTTTCAAGAGAAAAATACCCCAAGCTGCCTTTTGTTATGCCTTTTCTTCCTATACTATAAAGCCCACCAAAATGAAAACAAATCCTACACTTAAGTAGTAGTCTTCCTGGCTTTTCTGTTGGCAAGACAAGCAGCTTGCTCATTCTTAGCTCTTCATGAAAAGTCATGCTTTTCAGAGCTCAACATAGTTTCACAAGACTTTCTCACTACTTTTTGATTTGTCAGAGTCCTTTCTGAAGTGTGGGTATAAGAACTGCACATTATATTCCTGTGATGACTTGACTTTTGCTATAAACAGAACTAATATCACCTTCCTACTCCTACTTCATATCTGCTCTGCTTAGGCTTCAGGGCTGACATTCTCTCTCTAATTGCATCACAGCACTGCAGGCTCATGTTCAGTTAATTATCTACCAAGATCTTGACTTCTTTTCATGTTGCATCATTTTGAAATACTTTGTCCAATCGTGTCTGTATAAACTATGCTCTTTGTTCCTTAGATGTATCATTGCAAATTTATCTGTAGTAAAACAGGATATTCAAATCAGCCTACCCTACCAAGCAATTCAGGTTATTCTAGACACTTGGCATCTGCCTAATTTACCACTCTCACTGCTTTCCTCACTTCTAAAAAACTGCTAACCATTTTCTTTCAGTTTGTAAGTTAAGGTAGTAAGTAATGTTTTGCAACAACAGACCATTGCTGAAGCCTGCTGGGACTCTCACAGAATCACAGAATCGATCAGGCTAGAAAGACCTCCGAGATCATCAAGTCCA